>JANHMN010000013.1:2467796-2495788 GCA_030674055.1 Rhabdomys pumilio | reverse complement strand
AAAGAGTGGAGCAGAGACTGAAGGAAAGGCCATCCAGAGACTGCCCCACCTGGGGATCCATCCCATATATAGACTTCTTTGTCTTAATATAATGAACAGTTATTAAATGAATTGTTTAAATACTCAGAGCCTGCAAGACTACCAATGTTTCATAGATAGAACTCTAAAAACATGTTTGACAGCATTTTTCTGCACACTGAATGGAGTCAGTAAGCAAAAATTTAATAGTTCCAAAACCAGTAAGTTGCCACTTTTCTTTTAACATCATACCAACTATGAAAATATAGAGACAATGTGTCAAGTTTTTCTCTTGTGTAATCAAATGATACTTAAAAATCATTGTGATTGATTGGTATAATTGTCTCATTAGTAATATTTCATTAGATATTTGTGATCAATAGTAGAAAACAGAAGAAACTGTTGCAGGTTTTCTTCTACCTTTATTCTGCCTGAAACCCCAAACTGTCAAACCCATTGTTTGATTTAAGACACAGAAGATATACAGACTCACATGTAAAGGACAAACTATGAATTTCCGTGACAGAATATCTTCAAAAATTTCAGAAAATGTTGGGAATAAAAGGTGAGAATAAATATTTATTAACATGAACTCAAAAACTGAATTCATAGTATTCTGAAGGAGAAATTTCAGCTAAATACTTCCATCTTTGTGAAGTCAAACTGGCCCTTGATGTTCAGATATAAGAAGAAAAATTACTTTACTCTCGTGTATTTCCTAGTTTCTTATTCTGTCTAAGAAATCGGCATAAGCAACTGACAGAAATCAATAGCATTCTAGACATCACCAACAAATATACAAAGAAGGAGATAATGGACTCACTCCATTCACAAGAGCCTTAAATAAAATAAAATATTTAGGAAGAAACCTACCCAATGAAGGAGGACTTTTACAATGAAAACTCCAAGCCTCTGAAAAAAGTGATAAAGACTCTAGAAAATGGAAATACCAGGGCTGTGAATTGATAGAATCAACACTGTGAATATGACCATTTCGGCAAAAGCAATTTAACGATTCCCTGAAATCCCATTCAAAACCCCATCTCATTTTCTGCAGAATTAGAAAAAGAAAAAAACCTATCTACATATCTTTAACAGAAGTGAAACACCATTAAAGTTTCTTAACTCAATTATATTTTTTAGTTTGGTTATTTTGCCAAGGTCTGCATCATCTGCATCCTTCCATTTGAAGTTGTATACCATTATAGATGTTAACAGTTAAAATTAGTATCCTCTATCCAAACTTAGTACATTCATGAACATATTCTAGATCCGTGTTTTAGTTTCTTTTCCATTTGCTACAATGAAATATCCTTACAAAATTAATTTAATGGAGACAATGATTATTTTCAGTTCACAGTTCAAAGCATAGTCCATCATGGTGAGAAGTCAGGACTGCAGGAATCTGGTCACATTATGTCAATTTTTAAAAGAAAAGGCAATGTGTTCATGGTGCTATTTACCTTTTTCCACATGCATATTATAGTATGCCTTGCCTAGAGAGTAGGACCAGCAACCCACTGCTTATGGTACACATGGAGGGACCCATGGCTCCAGCTAAATATGTAGCAGAGGATGGCCTTGTTGGGCATCAATAGGAGGAGAGGTCCTTGGTTCTGTGAAGGCTAGATGTCCCAATGTAGGGGAATGCTAGGGTGGTGAGATAGAAGTGGGTGGGTCGTAGGGGAAATATCCTCATAGAAACAGGAGGAGGGGTTATGGGAAAAGGAGTATCTGGAGGGGAAACTGGGAAGGGGGAAAACATACAATTCCCAGTAACACCTGACCAGGGATGGCAACAACCTAAGTTCCCTTCTCCTAGCTATATTCATAATTTCTCAAAAAATAAATAAATGCCCCATAGACATGCCCACAAGCCAGAATGATAGAAACAGTTTCTCAGTTGTGGTTTTATCCTCCCAAGTGCCTCTAGTTTGTGCCCGGTTGACCAAAATTAACCACCACAATGGTTCAGTCACTAAAAGCAGTTGTTGCCAAGACAAAAGATCTGAGTTAAATGTGCATTACCGATGAAGTAGAAGGAGAGAACTAACTTTGGTAGTGCTTTGAACTCTACATATGCTCAGTGTCAAGCATGTACAAATACACATAGAAATACATACATAAACAAAGAAATTTAAGGAAATCTTTAAAAAATATAAAATAGTCAAAGGAATATATGTGTTCATCAGATGAAAGATTCTGACCACAGAAATTAAAGGTTAAAACTATAGCTTCTACCATCTATCCCTGAAATACACAAGCATCAACCTATCTCTAGCAAGATGATCAGTGCGTTTTTTTAAAAGTGAAGATGTAAGAAAAAATGACTAGGTTACAACTAAGTCATCCTGTGTAGAAAGAGAAATATTCATTACAATATAGAGAAGCAAAAACTTAGATGAATTTTTCACTTTTTATTTCTAGAGTTACTACAAAATGAAACCCCTGTTTAATAATCACAAGATAGATATTTTGGAATGAAGTCCTTGTCCTATAAAAAGACTATTTTCCAAACAGTCTTTGTTAAAGTGCATGTAGATGGCTATTACATCTTTAACAATAGAATACAAATACAATCGATGAAACAAAATTAGATGAGTTTAAGCAACAACCTTCAAAAATTGAACATTGCTCATTTCTTAGTAAAAACTCCTTTTCCATTTGCATTTCTTTTCTCTAAATAAAGTTATATTTAATAACAGACCTCCGAGTAACCTTTTTCATGAATAAAAATGTTGTTGATGAATTATTCTATTATTAACTATTATTTACTCACTATAAAAGTTTTACTCTGAACACCAGGAAAATCTATAATCCATTCATGTGTTTGCCAATTTTTGTTACTATTGCTTTTCAGCCATGTGGTAACTACTTGGCATGTACATTACTGTCGCCAGTAACTCTTGATACCTACCTTTCCTTTCAGGGTTTATCTCTTTGTTATTTATATTCTCACATTTTTACAGTCCTGTTTATTTATCTCAGTGATATCCAGAAAATCTAAAATTGAAGCATTTATCTTTCCAAAATGTAAAACCATATTGAGCAATTTAGATGACTGTACAAATTATTTTTCTCCGCAGTTGAACATAATGCTTTTTAAAAGTATTTTATTTATAATACTTGGATATCACATTTTTTTTCTCAATTATATTTTTAAAAGCATATGATAGGAAGTATGCTAGTTTCAGAAAGCAACACTGTGCTATAGATATGTTGATAAATGGTTGAAATTTTACCTTAGACAGTCAAACATATACCTATAACTAATCCTTCCTGACACCACAACATGTTTTGCAATATGTATCATTCATATCAACCTTAGTGTGGCTATAGTGCTCTATGTGGAGTTGACAGAAGCCACCAGAGTGCTTTGTTTACTCTGCTTAATTGAGACAGCTTGTGTCTAATTTCTTACCTTACTTCTCCAGTACTCTCCACCCAACTTGATGACCATATACACACATTTGTACTGTAGTTACACAAAGCTCTATTCTCAAAAGACCAAATTTCATTTATTAATCATCTCTCACCATCCTGACATAGACATTCATTTAAAAAAATAAAACCAAGGACCAAACGTTATTTTTTACACAATTCTGATCTCACTCTTTACAAGTCATTACTGATTAAACAAGCATGCTAATCATATCTTAAACTTGGAGTCACATGCACTCTGATTACCTTTTTGGACTCACACATACAATGTACAATTTTTGCGACCTATCAGGCCTTATATAATAAAAAGAGGGGTAAATAGAGATATAAACCTAAATCTGAGTAGTATTTTCTGCTTAACTATGAAGTAGTTCTATAATACATCGAAAGTTTTAATCATTAGTTAATATCATATGCTTTGATATAATGCGCCCAGATGATACTATCTATGGCTTAATCGAGAAAACAGCTGTGTAATATCTCTTCAATGTTTGATAATCACAGGAACACAAATTATAGTATGTATACACAATTATAATTCCTACTAGGATTCATTGATTCAAATCAAATTTCTACTCAATGGGTTTTGTGTATATGTATGTGAATGTGGCCAAGTGGTGTATACACATACGCACACAGATGCATGTCTGTGCAATTATACGAAATTCACAGAGTGTCCCCAAGTGTTTTTCTCAATCACTCACTCTTCACTGTGTTTTTAGAAATACTATCTCTCAATAGGCTGAACTAGCCAATGAGTGAGCTGTTAGAATTCTTGTGTCTCTGATTTACAGTGGTGAGATTCCAAGAATAGCAACAGGTAAACATTAAAAAAAAAAAACACTCTGGGCATGGTGGCATGGTGGCACCTGGTTATTCCTAGAGTTTATGAGCCATAAGCAGGTGGATCTTCATCAGTTTGAGGCTAGTTTGGTCTATGTTGCAACCTACAGAAAAACAATGAATATATGACCATATAGAGGGATCCTGCCCTTTCTCCAGCAACAAAATACAATAAATAAATAAATAAAATCAACCAAATAAACATAAAAACATGCTGAGAATCAATACCCAGGTCTCCAAACTTTACTGCCCGAATCATCACCACAGGCTTTTGTCTCAATATTTAAACAAATTTATGTTTTAAAATAATGGTGATAGTGTCAGGGCTGCCATGGATGCTGGTATTTTAAAGTTTTCCAGGTAATTACCGTGGCATTTGAGATCATGACTTTTAGTGCTGATTCACATCCTATGTAGTCCAGAATTCAACATTCTACCAAAAACACAAGGTTTCAATGAAACTGTTCACTGAATTATTTAGTTATTTTTAGGACTCACTTCTTCTTTTGATTCAGATAACATTTTATCTGTGCACATTGTAACATGTGTATTAACTGTAAATTATTATACTGTGAGAATGAAAGAGTTATGGGTTATTTATATATAGTAGTGTCCTCTGAGGTAGAGTGTTCAGTATTGGTGAGAGACAACACAAAATGCAGGACATTCTAATGGGTGGTGACATATTTCATTCTTCTAAAGCTCACAAAGCTCAGGAAGCTTACAAATTGATAATCTATAAAAATCACTTAGCCAAGTAGATTCATTACTCCCCATCTTCCCATGTTTATATAAGCAGTAAGGACTGCTAAGAGCCAAACCTTTGGACAAACCAGCTGCTAAGAAGAGACTCACAGTAGTTGAATTTTGTAAAACGGCCAGTGACCTGCCATGCTGCCTCAAAGGTTTAGACCACATAAACTTCCTAAATTACTCTACAATGTGTCAAGCTGCCTGCAAGTTGTAGAATGAACTCAAACGTCCCAATTTTCATCAGCCATAATCTGCTCTGGCATGGGATTTTGGTGTCACACTTATATTCGAGCCATTTTTGCTCTGGTAAATAAACCTAGACTCATAATCCCTGTAAGAACCCAAAGATATTTTATTGCCTCACCAAATTACAATTGGCTGTTATCTTACTGTGATCTACAGTTGATCATTGTGACAGTAGACATTTGTTCGTATCTCTCCAGAAATAGTGTTAGACAAATAACACTATTTATATATATTGGATGAATAAATATAAAATATTTATTCATCCAATAAATATCACAACATAAATAGTAAATAAATCAGAACCTCACAATAATGCTTAAATATTGAATCATTGAAACAAAATTTTCTATTTGTTTTCTATTTTACTAATGTTGAGGCTGGAGAAATGAATCAGTACTGACAGATCCTTTAGAGGACCTGGGATTGATTTCAGCATCTACATGATGACCCACAAATGTTTGTTACTCCAATTGGTCTCCAATTCCCTCCTCTAAGCACTGCAGGCATGTGGTGTGAAAATGCATGTAGACAAAACACCCATATACATAAAATTTATAAAATGAAAAATAAAGTTATAAAAGAAAAGTCACATCCCCTTTTTTTCAGCAATAAAACCTTAAGGTTCTATTAATGACTTTATTACCCTTTTACAAAGCACTATATCTGGTATACATGAGCACATTTCTAGAAGTACCATTGTCTAAGCCATAAATGTAAGGTAAAACGTACCCCAAGATGGAATAGAATGAGACAAAAATCACAAAAGGTCACATGGGACTTATTTGATGCTAGTTCAATTCTACTATGAATGAAATTATTTTGACCTCTTAAGGTCTTTAGGCATTTAACTATGCTTTGCACCAGTGAAAAGAGTTACAAGCTTTTTAATTTTAATTTTTAGCAACACAGCAAATCTTTGATCTGCCTTTATGTTTCCTTTAGTTAAGGTCCATTTTTAACAGAATTCAGTACAAATTTTGGATATTATTTAAATTACGTTCTACAGAATTCCTTTGTGTGAGTTGATGAAGTAATAATAAAGAGAACAAAGACAGAAAGTCTGGATTGTTATAATGACATATGGGACCAAGGAAAAAAGAAGACTGGAAGATATCTACTCAGTCATGTACTTGTCTTCTATTTTCTATCTTAAATTCAATGTAGTTAATCTAAATCATATTACAAGTATATCTAATAATTTTATATTAAATGCATTATAGAATCTTGTTTTATTAATGATAAAACTATACCATTTTTGTTTATTTACATATTCAAAGAATTATTATACTTAAAGAGGTTGGAAGCAATATGGGATTAATTTTTATAAGCAAATAAGAAACAGAAATGACTCAGACATTTATTTTATTGTTTTGAGTTTACAATATAATGTTTTGTTCTTCTCTTTTCTCTCTGCAAATTGTCCCATATACCCTACCCTCTTTTTTTTTTTTTTCAAATTCATGGTCTCTTTTTTTATTTTACTAATTATTATTTTCTGCATATGTATAACTAAACACATATATTCCTCAGTAAAATCTGTTTAGTTCATGTGTGTCTTAGTCAAGGTTTGTATTTCTGAACAAAACATCATGACTAAGAAGCAAGTTGGGGAGGAAAGGGTTTATTCAGCTTAAAATTCCACATTGCTGTTCATCATCAAAGGACTCAGGACAGGCACTCACACAGGGCAGGAACTTGGAGGCATGAGCTGATTCAGAGGTCATGGAAAGATATTACTTACTGACTTGCTTCCCCTGGCTTATTCAACTTACTTTCTTTTAGAACCCAGGACTACCAGCCCAGGGATGGCACCACCCACAATGGGCTGTACCCTCCTCTTGATCACTAATTGAGAAAATGCCTTACACTTGGATCTCATGGAGACATTTCCTCAAGAGAGGATCTCTTCTCTGTGATATCTCCAGATTGTGTCAAGTTGACACAAAACCAAACAGTATAATATGTTTTCAAACAGTTTGGCATGGGACAATTTGTGTGTTCTTCCCTGAAGAAGACTAACTTCACAGCTCCCAGTAACCCATAGTTCTCACTGCAGACCCCTAAATCTTCTGAACATTTACGGTGATTTCATCCTTTTCCTTGGGATTCCTTGAGCCTTAGACACTAGAGTAATTTGTAGCTGTATATGTTAGGACTGGGCTCCACAACTCTGTATTTTGATTGGTTGTGCTTTTATGTAAGAAGTGCATAAAGACATTTTATAATGATTGTATTGCAGCAAACAAATGAATTGTTACAATGACTGTATTTTTTTTGATAAATTCACCAAAATTATAGTGATTTTTGAAAGCACTACATATAGCATTATTTTTCAACAACTATGATGTATACTTTTAAATGTGTATAAATTTTCAATGTTCTTAAAGAGCACAGGATTCACATATGTATGAGTAATCATATTACATCAAAGACTGTGGGTAAGACATCATAACATTTACATTTTACTCAATCGTACATGTTCTTATAGATTAATAAATACCATAATAATTTTCAGCATTTATGTATATATTCATGTCTTTTATATGACATATAACATTATAATATACACCATATATATACATATATAGTTCATATATATGACATATAGCACTTTATTATATGTAAAGATTTATATATATACATATACACACATACATATACATATTGGGAACAATTACAGACTTATATGCACATTTGAGGATTCAGTTCTGTGCCTTGTTATTTTCCAGTGCAAGCATAACTGCTAGAGAGAACAGAGATGACAGCTGGCTATCCATATGTGATCCTAGGAAAGAGAAGACTTTGACAGGTGTCATCGATAGAAAGCAATGAATAAATTTTAATAATTAAGATGATGAATAAAATCGTTCATCGTTAGATAAAAATATTTCTGCTGAATAGGAATCTGAGGGTTCCATGTATCTTAAAGCTACAATACATACAAACTAGCCAAAGAATTGTTCAATTTGATAAAATGTTGAAAGCATACTGACTCTTTAAGAGGTTTAAGAATACATTGATATTTAATTAAATTCCCACAATACATTTGGTTTTTTTAGACATTAATTTTAATTCATAAATGTAATAGAATTATATGTTGTGTTAAATTATTTATGCTTTCCATTAAGGAATAAGTAAATCATTAATACTATATAAAATGACCATTATGTTTGATCCCTAGTATTACACTGAAGGGAAGACTTGACTTCAGGATGTTGCCCTATGATTTTCCAAGGAATGCATCACACTGTGCTTACCAACACATACACACATGAGGCTCATTAGTTTTCTTCAACTTGGCACAGATTTGTGTCATATGAGACCTCCATTGAGGAATTGCCTCCATCAGACTGTGCTATGGGCATGTTTGTGATGCATTTCTTGATTAACAATTGATGCAGTATATTAGGAGGGTGTCAATACTGGACTGTTGTTTCTGAGCTATATATGAGAACACACTGAGAAAGTCATAAGTAAGTTTCCTCTTCTCTCTGCTTCAGTGTTCCTCCAGATTCTTTACTTGAGTTCCTGCTATTATTAACTATAGTCTCGCTTGATTATAAACTGTAATTTGAGGGTCAAATAAACCCTTTCCTTCCACAAGTTGCTTTTGGTTTAGTGTTTTTCATATCAATAGGAAGCAAACTATCAAACACATACACAAACACACACACACAGTCACACACACACAGTCACACACAGAGAGAGAAAGAGGGGAGAGGCAGAGGCAAACTGACAAAAATAATAACATTTTAAATGGCAAGAAACACAATCATTGAATTTGAATTGGAAATAAATGACAAAAGATAACCTCATTGGACTACCATGCATCCTAATTTGTTAAGCTGATCACTCTTAGAACTAACTCTCACTTTATTTTACTGCATTACTGTAAAACAGTCTTAATAAAAACAAAAGGAAAATTCAAGAAAAAAAATATATATATGATGAATCTGTCTGAGTGTCAGGAGTGCTCTATGTGGTTTGACTAGGTGAGTACTTTTGCAGTGAGTGGAACAAAAGCTTGTGATTTGCCTCTGAGAGCATGCCCCTCTGGGCATCAACCTTCTCTGGGGCATTCAGTCTATACAGAACTAGACATATCCTCTCTCGCTGGGGATAGATAAGACAGTCAGCCCTCTACTGTATATGTTCCAGGGGTTTCAGATCAGCTCATGTATGCTCTTTGGTTGGTGACTCCCAGAGGTCCAGGTTAGTTGACACTGTTGGTCTTCCTATGGGGTTGAAGAACATTGCAATTGTTATAAAGGCACCAATACTGTGTCACAGAAAAAAATTTATATAAAGTACTAATTCTTTGGACCAAAAGGTAGTAATTAATTTAAGATGAACATCTTAAATAAAATAACAGTGGGTAGTCTAAAGCACAGGAAATGAAAATGAATACGTATAGCTTAGTGTTTTAGGATGTAACTTGCTTTTGTAGGTTAAAAATAATTGGAAAGATATTAAGTAAATTATAATAGCACAAACAGCAAACTAGCATATTTCTGCAAATTTCCCAAATAAACCATATTTGAAAAGCAAAAACCCAAAATATATGCAAACACAATTTTTAAAATCACAATATGTTTATAATGACATATTCTGAAGGAGGGATTTTGACATGTATTCTAATTCAGCATTATTTTATCCTGAAGAATAAGATATTTCAGGAAAGTATATTCAGGATAAGACTGTGTTTATCAATACTATGGTAGTAACTTGAGCAGTGGTCATATACAAATATGAGTCAAAAATGTTCCATTTCTTCTACTTTAATAATTATATAATTTATTTGCTCTTAATTTACCAAAAATCATTTTATCTTACAAGTGCAGTTCTGAAACATAGAACATTTAGTTAAATCACTGAATATTCACACCAAAGATGTGCATTTAGGGCACACGCTAGCACAAACAGTTAACAAGTTAAATAAATGAAATAATTGAGAAGGTTGAAAGTATGTTTTTTTGTCATTGTTGTCATGGTTGAATAAGCATGAGTGAAAATCAGAAATGTAGGTAAAACACGGTCTGTCATTAAAGAGAAAATTTGGGAAGAGTCTACAGAGTGACTATAATTGTGAGCACTCCAGGAACAGCAAAATGTCTGGAGATGAAACTGTTTAGAAGAATGGACACAAGAGACCAACTAGGTGCTTAAGTTACACAATACTAAAATTTAAAAATGTGTAATTAGTGAAGAAAAAAGAACTCCGCTTGTCCTAAATATAAATCTTCACTAGGGTCACCCACGATCCAAAAAACAAACAAACACAAACAAACAAAAGGCAGGAAACCACAATGACAAGATTATTATTTGGGAATGTATTATTTGTTACCTACAAAGCTATTTTTCTTTTATGCTCAGTGCTCATTAAATTCAACTCTTGAAAACTCTTCACATAAGAATGTGAAGATCAATGTTTTATTTACATTGATGTTGGTTGTTTATAACTAACAGATCTACAGTTACATGAAATTACACCACTCTTCTTATTGGACACTTGGCAAAAAGATAATTGGATCATGTCCACACTGTGTCTTTCTGTAACCATTTTCCATGATTTGCTAGAGAAAATAATATGAAAATAAGAATAACCAAGAAAATGAAAAGAAAAAAGCAGGTGAGCTTGGCAATATATGGAATTCTTGCATGTGAAACCAGGGATTGAAGGTATGAACGAGGTCACAGAGAACAGTAGTCTTGGCACTGTGTGGTAGAATTGAAATATCCCTCAAGAAAAGCCAGGAGAGGTCATTGGTAAGGAAGCAGCCTTCAACATTCATTGCAATGAAAATCTTGGATTTGAAGGGCTTTATAGAGAATGTGTGAAAGGAAGATGCACAGGTGAGCACATATGCGGTTCTTGTCTCTGACTCAGTCACCTGCTGAGAAGATATTGGGCACAGATAATGCTCATCTCAGCTAATGAGTGGGTTCTTACATCTATATGAATTTTACAATGTGGGTGGAAGAGATAAATAGAAGAGTATCATACTTCCACTGAAAGATACAAACACACATTTTAGAAGAGGACAGAAAAAGTTGAGTAAAATGACACAAAATAGCTAAGTTAATATTTATGATCAAATAAATATTTAGATGCCTAATTTTCTCACTTATGTATCTGGCAGACACACCAAAATAAAAGAAAATAATTCTAAGAATAACTGTGAATTAGTAGCCCAAATTAGACGACATTTTAACCTAAATCTCCATGTCTAGTGACAGCCTCTTAATGAAAATCATAGTCATTTTTGTTTCTGTATTAAATAAGTGTTTCTGCTAATTTTTTACTATCCTCAGGATACCACATTTTCCTGTATAATTTCAGGATTTCCTCTGATCTCACCAATTCTCATATGTACAACATCTCTTCATTCTCAGTTTACAAAATTGATTTAAATATAGAAACAAAACAAACATATAATATAAAAATACAAAAGCCCCCAACATCATTTCCTTTAGTGGATAGTTCTTGAAATTAAACAATTAATTTAATTCATTAATTTTTCAGGGAAAGAAACAATGCAAATGTAAAATGATAAAGTTATGGAATACCTTTCCTCCTATGTAATATAACTAGTTAATTCTGAAATGAATTTGATGAATGATTGATTGGCAGTACCACCAGTATGAGGGACATTTTATGCATATTGTAGTTAACAAGGTTCAGGTCCGAGTACACAGTGTGCAGGTGCAGGTACAGGTGCAGGATTTTGCAATACATAGATTGTTTTCCACACCATACTATTTAATTCAAATATGAAGGAATAAAGGATTGAGAACTGGCAACTTAGGTGACACAAGGTGGTGGATACGTTGTGTCAATCTGACATAAACTAGCATACATAAAAGAAAGAAGTTTGGAGGATTGTGTCCTTCGTGCCTGTTAAGCATTTTGCAATTGCTTATTGATTCATGGAACAAAAGGGACTGCTGTCATTGTCATCCCTAGACAGGTGAGACTTATCTGTGAAAGAAAGGTACCTTAGCAAGCCAGGGATGGTATCAAGTTAGTAACAGTGTTTCTCGATGATCTCTGTCTCAGTCCCTGGCTCCACATTTCTGTTGTGTGATCCTTCCCTAGCTTGCATTGATGATGCTCTGTAACCTGTTAACAGAAATAAACACCAGACAGGAAGCAAACTAAAATCTGTACTGAGATTGGAGTATTGCTATGAAGAACCTGACTATACTGTTTCATAGAATGATTGTGGAAGCACTTGGAATTTGGGGTTGCAAAAGACTGCTTAAAGCTTAACAAGATGTGAAATTGGAAGATAATACTGAGAGCATTGGAGACAACGGAGGACTGAATTTTCTGAAAAGAAGTAAAGACTCTTTCAGAGACATTTCATATAACATGTTTTTAAGAATCTGTGACACTCCCTAGTTGGAGAGAGGAATCAGTTGTGATTAATAGGAAACAAAGACAAATAAAGTGAAAACGTCACAAGTTTTCTTGATCAATTAATGCTTCCCAGCTGGATCTGGAAAATCAGCAGTGATTAATAAGTGACCAACATCATTTAGGCAAAATCTTCCGGGAAATACTTCTTTAGGGTCAACACACAGAAGCTGTGGTACAGAGAGGGTCAAGGCTGCATACAGAGCTGGCAGTTGAGCTTGGCAATATATGGAATTCTTGCATGTGATACCGGGGATTGAAAGTATGAACGAGGTCACAGAGACAGTAGTCTTGGCACTGTGTGGTAGAATTGAAATATCCCTCAAGAAAAGCCAGGAGAGGTCATTGGTAAGGAAGCTGCCTTCAACATTCATTGCAATGAAAATCTTAGATTTGAAGGGTTTTATAGAGTAACTAAGGCATGGCATCATGAGGCATGAGCAGTCTCTGAAGGAGTATGAGAAACTATTAGTGAAGATGTATCCTCAGTTATACTCGGCCATCCCCACTAGCTACTGGAGAAGATAAAACCATTTGTTGTGATTAACAACAAAGAACTTGCTGAAGCCCACCCTACTGTATGTGGCAAAGCTAGAGAGATGGGACTACCTAAGCCTTATTGATCCAAGATTGTGAGTCCTAGATATTGATCATAGAGCCCTTTACACTGATTAATTTTGCTTTCTTTTTATCTGATTGTAACTGTATCCTGTTATTTTTTATTATTGTTTTGTTTGGTTTGGTTTTTTTTATTTGTTTGATTGGTTGATTTGGTTTGTCACTTGGATTATGAATGTATGTAATTTTCTTTGGGTTTTTACAAGAACCTGCAGGCAATAGACTTGGGGCTTTTAAAGAGAACTTGGACTTCTATCGAAGTGTTGCAAGCCATCCAGGAACTGAATTCCCAAACTGGAAATAGGAATTCCCAATACTTCTAAATTTAACTTTATGTCTTTTGTTGATATTTCTTTTTAACTTGATAAAATATTCAAATAAGGGAAGGGTCCATATGACCCCAAGAGGAGCTATTAAAAGCTAATGTTTGCTGGGGGAGGATTAAGGATTTTCTCAGTGGTAAAGCCCCTGGTAAGTGCAAAGTCCCAGGAAATTATTATCATCCATGAGAGCAATCTTAACTGAGTGAGAAGAAGGTGATCTTATCTCTCTAGTCAGAGGTAAGATTACATGTATAAATTTGTCACATACTAACACACACACACACACACACACACACACACACACACACACACAAATTCTAGCAAATAGGGAGTCACTCCAAGATGAAAACTACCTACGTCTCTTCAAAGCTTGACCAAGTAGACCATAGTTTGTCACAAGCACTTGTTTTGTTTTTAATTATGTATTTGTATGTATATGGATGTTTGTAGTGAGGTAATCGTCAAGTGAGTGAAAATGTTCTTAGCGGACAAAAGAGATCATGAGATTCCTTCTAGCTGAGTTTCAAGTGGTTGTGACCCTCATGACAAGAGGGTTGGGACCCAAACTCTTATCTGTAGCAAGAGCTATACATACTTTCATCCATTCCATCTATCCACGCCCCACCCCCAATATAGTTTTGGATACATGGCCACATAAAATTCTGGGATGAACATTATGAGCAAAGATCTTTAAATCTTTTCACTGCAAAGAACATGGTCATTTAAAAAAATAAAATGATCTAATAAGAATATAAGAAGAACTAATAGAGACTAAAGGAAGATTAGTACAAACAGGTCATTCTAGAACAATTGTAAATGCCAAAGAATACATAATTGACTTTTTGGCTCATGAAATAATAATAATCTAAAAGGGGTAAACATTAACATGGATTAAGCTTATAGAACAATATGTGGATTAAACTGGTGACTTAACAGTCTATCTTTTAAATTAGAAATTTATAAGAATGTATGCCTTACATATTTGACACGTTTTCAAGATTTTTAATATATATTAAAATAGGCCCTTTACTTGTCTTATTTTTACACACTTAAGACCTTTCTCCACACATTAGAGAATATTTTATAGAATCCAGCTATCTTCTCATATCAGAAGTTAGTGTTCATCAGCTAATGAACCCACAGAAAGAAAACAGCAATGGAAACATGTGTCAATCTTATGATTATATTATGTAACTTTAATTAGGGAACTATTCTTATCTAAATAGTTTACATGTTTTGAAAAGGCAAGTAATAGAAATTGGTAGATCATATTCTACTTTCTGTACTACTTTGTTTTCTGATCAAGATTATCTTGGTTTCACAACATAGTCAACATAACCAACATAGTCAAGTAATTCTAAACTCATATCTTTCTACCTACTTTAAGACTATTGAGTATTTGTTATTTCTCCCCTTTGTTTGAAGCTGATAGTATTTGTATATTTGATCAGGGCTCCCTTTGCAATTTGTAAAAAGTATAAAAACACACTTCTCATTCTACTTGGTATGCTTTCTGTATATAAGGGTGTTTGTTTTTGTTTTAGTTTTGGCGTTTCATGATTTTTTTCACATGTGCTCTGTCACCACATGAGGATAACACTGATGGATTGCTGCTTTATCGGGCCACCAAGAACAGTAGTTTGCACATTGTGGTTGCTCCATTTTCACTCTTTCTTTATTTTATTTTGTAAAAAGGAACTGAGCATTTCATGCAATTATTTTTTCTTTCTTTCTTTTTTTTTCTGATAGTACTGAACACGTGTAGAGTTTAGGAGACACAGGCAGTGAGCAAGAGAGATCACTTCTGGTAAATTTGAGAGTCATGATATAAGGAAAGAAGTCAAAGTTCTGAGTGGGGAGCGGTATTTGAGAATGGGAGAGATTATTGCCATTTAGAGTTGACCTGTTGTAGGATGAGACTCTTCAGACAAAACTCAGTGTCGGGTGAGGAGCTCTCCTAAATATACCAGATAATAAACAGGTGCTCAGGAATGATACAAAGCAAAGTGGAGGTGCAGAATGAGCATTTACGGGAGAAACAAGAATCTTTGCACTTATCCCTGTGTCTGAATGGGTTGTATAAGACAACAGTAGAGATCATGGCAGAGTAGAGCTTATGATGTATTACTATGAGTGTTTCTGGAATAAAGACTACTCAAAATCTCTGTAGGCTCTGACCTATCCTGAGGGAGAAGCATGACCTCTGACCCTGTGTCAATCTCATACAGCCACTTACAGGCTGTTACTATACTTCTGTGACCATTAATTGGTAGGACAAAATCACATTCTCTCCCTCTCTGTGTCTCTCTCTTCCTCTCTCCCTCTCCTCTGCTCTGTTTGTGTGCATATGTGTGAGTGTGTTTGTGTGGTGTGTGTGTGTGTTTCAGAGTGTGATATGCACATACACAGGTAGTTGACAAAACAGAATATCACGTGTGTTTCTCAATTTGTCTTTTTCTCACTGTCTCAAGACGTTGTCTTTCACTGAACAAGAATTTCCTCATTTTGTTTATGGTAGATGGATGATAAGCTCTGTGTGATCTCTCTATTTCCACAGTGTGATGTTGGGTGATTGCTATGCACAGACATGCTTGGGATTTGACATGACTGCCAGGGATTCAAACTGAGATGCTCATTTTGTACTCACTGAGTCATCATCCCAGAACCCATCTGCTCATGTTATGCAACGATAGTCACATTAATTTGTTGTAGAACGTCCCTGGTTAAATAAGGGGTTGGGGAGATGATTCAGTATTTAAAGGTACATACTGCTTCCTCAGTTCATGTGGCTCAGTCAATTGGTGACTGGGGAGAGCAAGCCTTAGAAGAGAAATCACCAGCTTAGTGGATCTCTGTGAGCACCACATAGTGGTTTGTGCAGGGTATCAACTGACAGCAGGCATCCAGGATTTTGTGAGACTGGCAAGGGTTTCTGAACTAGTTACCACTTCTTTCTTGCCAGTCTAACAGTGTGGGAAAGTCCAAGACTTAAGACCCAGTTTTCATTCTGTTTTGTTCCTTCCTGACCACTATGGGATGTTACTTGCCTTGAGTTGGGAATGTTTGCATTGATACCTGTAAAAGTATTCATCTTTTTAATTACTGTAAGAATTTTTTATACTCAATTCTTTAAGAGAAGAAAAATTTTGGTTTTCTACTGTTCAGTGAGAACAATAGATTCCATCAACATGTGATTGTGTAAAAAAAAATAAAAGTGATGCAGATTAAATAAATAAATAAATAAATAAATAGCCATGTTGGGTAGCTCTCAATTGCCTGTAACACATGGCTAGGGCAAAAAATCACCCTTATTGTAGTCTCTGAACATCTGCACCAATACTCTTCCACACAGACACTTGCACACATCACTTAAAAAATAAAAGAAATCTTTATAAAATTGGAATAAACACAAATAATAAAGTAAAATGCAACTAACTAAATAAATGCCTCTTCCTCCAAATGTAGATGTACTTTTTAAACGACTAAGATTTGACTCACCACTTTGCAAATTATTAAATCATTTCAAGTACCTATAATGAGGACAATATCATCTAAATAACCCAAATTTTATCAGTTTTTAATATTTGGACAAAAAATTTCAGTTATCTTTTAAGCCTAAAATAATAAGTGATGAAGACTCATATCTAAGCCAGTCCATCCCATGCCTGATTTCCAGCTCAGAGTCAACTCAATTTACCATTATTGCAGCTATACAAGGAGTCACACCATTGGATTAAAGATGTTACCTTTGAGATGAATGTGATTAACACAGTTGTCTTTAGCAACTGCATCTTAACTTTCTGGAAGGGTGGATCAATGAACCTGAACATGATACATCATTGGACTGTTACTTCACTAACTAGAAGTTAAAATGTCATGCACAAGTTCTTCTTTTCACTGAATTCTGTTTTAGAGTTGGTTTAATCCTGTTCTGCCTGGTGTTCTTGAATGGAAAATGGATGCAAGAATGTAACCTATTAAGTGCGCTGAATACCAAATAATCAGGCACAGATATTGAGTCATATATACAGAGCATTGAAAGACAATTTTATAACCTCATTAAACATCAGTCTTTCTTTAGTTCACCAAGCAAAAATACATTTCTACAATAGCTCATTACCCTCTCTCTTTAGTATGCTACTGGGAATTAAGACACGTAGATAAATCAGAGTGTCAATGAACAGAAATATAGAAACTCAGCATGAGACTAGTTCCACAGAACATTCATCTCCTGTAACTAGGACACATCTTTGTGTGTGAAATGATCCTTTCTAGTCTTGGGGAGTGCTGGAGGCCCACAGAGCTGTATCTTAGCTTTGCATGCCACATTCCTTGTGACTACTCACTGTGCTGGGGTGGGAAAGAATACTTCATCTTGCATGTCTATTTGCAAATGTGATTTTTGCATCACAATGGACCTGAAAATGTCATATTAAAATAATTTTATGCATTAAACTATTATTTACTTCTAATGGAACTAAAACATGTGAAAGGAAAGGATGCTAAGTATCATATATTATAAAAGAATTGAGTGAACTAGGAGTAGTTGAGAAGACAAGAAAACAGCCAGAAAAGGATAAGAGTATTGTTGGAGATCTCATCTCTCTCAAGGGGTGAACAGCTATCTCAGAAGCCAAATATTACACATTGAGGAATTAGCATGAAGCACTGCATACAACAGTGTAAATTCAAGATAAAAGTTAAATATACTGCAGTTATTATAATAAACTTAATGGGATGATGGGTTGATGGGATGTGTGTCTACTGAGGGAATGGAAAAAAAGCAGCAAGAGGAGGTCAAAGAGGAATTAACTCAGGTTGGTGTTGATGGGAAATCAGTGGTAAGCACAACTGATTCTGGCTAGGTGAGACAGGGTTGGACATTGTATAACACCAGATATCAGCAACAGAAGCAGATTTTAGACCAATGCTGGGGAGAATGATAAGGGCTGACTTGTGTTGTCTGCCTAAGGAAAATGGAAAGTCAGTACCAGTATCTTTAATAAACTAGGTTGACAAGATGGCTCGGAGACCAAAGGCACTTCTCACCTACACAGATGAACTGAGCTTGATCCCTAGAACCAAAATGGTGGAAAGAGAGAATCAACACTCCCAAGATATCCTCTGATAGTCACTGTGAAAACTGACAGGTATTTCTCTGGTCTTTGTATTCCTGGGAGCACTTGTGAATGTGCACTCTCATATAGACATACTTGCCAAAAATACACACACGTGCACAGAAATTGTATAAACTTCTTGGGGATGTTTTAATTTTTGTTATGTTTGTCAATTTATTTGACCCATTAATTTCAGACTTAAGCAGCCTGAGATATCCTTCACCTTTAAAATTTCATTGTGGAGAAAAAAGGTTAGAATCATTGGTTCCCCTCCACATCCTTTCTACCTTACAGCTCTGAGAAAATATGAGTTTCTAAATGTCATGAAAAGCAATGGGGAAATATATGAAAATAAATGAGTAAGTTAAGCTGTTCTTTCTGAGCCAGATAATGAGTTCTTCCATCCTCATCTCCTTCATGCTCTACTAAGGATTACATCTGCCTTTTTCAAAGGATGAAACCCATGTGACATAGCTGGCTTGGTGATAGAAATATGAATGTTATGATGATAGACAGAGCTAACAAGGTATCTAAATTAAGCTGTAAACTTCTTAGGGACATCATTTCCCTAATTGTACATAAGGTCAAAGGTATAGTATAACTCATGGGCATTGAATATCAAATCTAAAAACATGGTCTACCTCGGCTGACTACAGAATAGTAAATATACCAGATCAAATATTGATGTAGAGTAAATCAGCAATATGTCACTACACAACATTTAATGTGATCGAGATCAATCTAAGTTTTTATCAGAGTCTCACAGCATGTCCTCAAACTATCTATCAATCCCCACTTCTTGTGTTTCTATAGTGGAGTGTTGAATATGCTGAGAAATTAATGTTCTTTACTCTGTTGCATAGGTATTATCTGTAACTCTAGGTTAACTTTTTCTGCGTCCCAAACATATACTCAGATGTATTAAGTAGCTAGCATGAATTTTAGATTAATTTCATTATGAACATTCTTAAGGGTGGGCCCTAATATTTATATTTAATTGACAGATCCCATTGAGATCACAATTGCATTATGGTGTGACTTGCTATGTTTAGGAATTTTCCCCATTATTTCTTGGTGCTGTTAGCCATTAAAGATCCATGTGGAAGTTTCTATGGATTCTGGACACTTGAAGAAAGTATGGAGATGGAAGTCCATGGTAAATGGGGCACAGAATCAGATACTAAGATATTTCTATCTGTTGAACTACAGAAAAGAAATGGGACTTTGAACATACAGCAGAGAAAAGTTTGATCTACACATTGTCATTGTGAAAAATATATTAAAAAAAAAGCATTTTGCTTGGTGACAGAAATCATTGTTGGTATCAAGGTTAGAGCCTATGAAAATTACCAATTAAACTTAATTCAGAAATCAAGATCAAAAACTGAAATGGATTTGCATACTTGCATACTTGTGCATTAAGCAAAATCTATCTTCCCGTCTCTCTCTTCCTCTCTATCTGCTACAGAGGCACACTGTTTATTGTGGTGCTATCCATAGTCCTTAATTTAGAAAATCAACCAGTGTGTCCAGTAGAAACAGATCAAGAAAATGTGGTGCATGTGTACAATGGGCCTTTTTCTACCCATAAAGACCTAAGCTATGTCATTCTTAGATAAATGGGTGGAGCTAGAGATGATCACATAAACTGAAGTTAGCAAGCTCAGAGAAATAATGAGTATTCTGTACATTATGTTTTCCAGATCTTATACACATACATAAAATCCTGTGTGCTTATAGGGTAGTAAACTAAACATAAAACCGTATAGAGAAACCAATGGAGTAGGGAATGTAAAGGAATATATTTGATAAAAATATAACTACATGTCTTACATAATTCAGTACCATATCGAACGGATGCAGACTATGAAAATTAAAAATTAAAAGTGGACTCTAAGTGACTGAAAACTGAAAAGGCATGGTATTTAAACAATGAAATATTTTAAAAGATTCTTGACAGTTGCATCTCAATTAGTTTAGACCCATTAAATATCTTTATATACAAGACTAGTTAAAATAAAATGAGAAAATGTTAAACATGTTTTATAAAATTATGCTTCAAAAACAGCTTAGTGTATTTTATTTATAATAGATGCATGGTAATTGAACATGTTTATAAGATCTTGTATGATGTTTCAGCAAATATGCAAATTGTATACTGATCAGATCAAGTTAATATACCCATTATCACAAATATTCATTCATTTAGAAAAGTAATCAAACTCTTATTCTCTAGTTATTATTACCCAGTGCTCACCCTAATGAAATGCCTGGCTCACAGCAAATACTCAATGATACTAGGCAGAAAGACCTACCTCCTCTTACACTGTCTTTGGGCACTGCTATTCTAGACATACCATGTTGAAAATATCTCCTTTTACAAGTGTAAAAATAATTCCCATTTACTTCCCTGTATATTTGCTTGCATCTATCTTAAAGTCCTTCATTTATTCACAATATTAGCTACTTCAGAGCCTAGAGAAAGATTTTGGATTTTTGATTTAGTTTGCTTGGTTTTCTGCAGTAAAATAAAGTATACTTTATCTTCCTCTGATCCCTATGTATGTCAAAGTTTTCCAATCAAACCAGTCATCTGACCTTTAAGTCAAATGACAAAAATTCCAGGCTGACTTTATTCCTGTCTATCATTTTGCCTACCTAGCTCTCGCTCTCGCTCTCGCTCTCGCTCTCTTGTTGCTTATCTTGGCTCTGGCCACACAACACCCATTTGGTTACAGTGAGCTGCGCTTAAAGTACCCCATTCATAAATAATCATACCAGAAACTTTAATGTCTCTCCCAAAAGTCACTCATTTAGGACTTTCTTACTTCAGCGTTATCTACAGTTAAACTCAAATTTATCTTTCTAACTTGAAATAAAAACTGTGGGAACAAACTGCAGCAGCTGGCTGCGGGGTCCCAGGCAGGCTTTCCATGCGGCTGGCTCCCATAGAGGCCTGGTGGCTGTGTCACTAAGAAGTCCTCCCCACGGGCAAAAACCTTGGGTCCCAATAGATACGAGAAAGTCTGGTTTCCAAGGCTGGAATCCTGGCAGCAGAACCCAGAAGACACGTGGAGTCCAAGAGTTCAAAGCTTTATTGTTCATGGCGAATGTGGATGAATCTGGATGGTGCGCCCCTATCCCCAAAAGCCAGGGAAGTTGGCTTAAATAGGGAGAGGAAAAGAGGAGGAACTTAATTGAGCTATGCCCCCACCACCTGCCTGTAGATAACTGATGACTATGGAAATCTCGAGGCTAAGGCCTGTTAGTCATGCCCTTTACCTGTACCTGTAGATCTGTAGATGGTGATGTAAAACCTCTCTGGGAGGAGCTACTGAGTCAAATGTGTCTGCAAGGTGCAGGCTAATGAGAGATGTGGACCACATGTAGGAGCCTGGATTCTGGGGGCATGGTTGAACACCTGCTGTTTCTCCAATGGGGAGTCGGGTTCAAAGGCCCATGCCCACCCAAGAACCAAGACTTCCTTCCTTCCACGGCCCGACAAAAAAAAGAATTAGTTTTTTCTTCAACATACTTGTGCCACAAGTAGCCTTCTCTGGGTTTCTTATTTTGTTTTTTTGTTTTTCATTTCTTTTTTTAAATTTTAATGTTATTATGCAAGCATAAATCATTCATGAAATCCCTCCAATATTACCTACGACATATATATGTTATTCTACGGATGTCTAGCACTTGCAAAACTAACCTGATCCAGTGTCTCTTCCCAACTACTTTACCAAAATTCACTATTTGTTTTTCCCCTTTTATGACTTTTAAACTGATAGTTACCTTTTACAAAAATAGCTCAGTAGGGATTGCAAAATGGCTCTATGATAAAGGCACTTGCCACCCTACAATGCGAGTCTTATGACCTGATTTTGGGACTCATTTATAAGTACAGGGAGAAAATAATTTACACGTACATCTTTTATATACATACATGTACCATGGTATATTTGCTCATACATGGACACAAAGATAATAATAACTCTTAATAAAATTAACAGAAATATCAGAGTAATTCTTTAGAATAAAGCTCAGAGTTCCTTCCTCAACTCCAAACATGAAATGCCCATTTAATGTGAATGTGAGCCAAAACATCAGTTTGGAGTGTCAGTGAAGCCTTATCTGCTCTGAACACACACATATTACACAATATTCCGGGCATGCTGATCATAGTCGACTCCAGGAATTATTCTTATAAATGTGGCTTCTCACTCTCTGTTCTGTCACTACAAGAGCCATTTGTGCTTAGAAATACACATGAATCATTCCCTATAATAATTTATGTCACTGAATTCCTGTCTTAAAAGATTTCCAGATGACGTAAGTGTTCAAGAAGAAGCTTATTTCTATTTTTTCCAAAAGTTCTTCCCAAATTTTAATATGTTGAGAACAGACAAGTTCATTTATTGAGAACTTTAGAATATGCTATAATCATATTTTAAAGCCAAAACTATAATATTTGTGATAATTTATAAACATGCATCGTTTATTAAGGTAGACTGAAAGACCCAAGACATTAGTTTGTAGAATATTCTAAATAAGTTTGAAAAATACACAGCCACAGATTTTCTACACAAAAATCTCTCTCTTGAAAACAAAACAAAGCAAAAACAAAACCAGAAAGAAACAAACAAACAAAGAAAGACAAAGAAAAATAAAAAAAGAAAGAATATTCACTTCAGGGACATCAAGAATAATTCTACACACAAATATCTAATAATTCATGATGTTATCATAATGAATGGCTCAGAAAAATTATATGCAGAGCAAACGATATGGAAGGAACATTTGATAAAAATAAAACATTTGACATGAGGAAGATACAAGTCTACCTATTGTCGTACTAGTGGAAATTCAGCTAGGAGACTGTTATTTACAATTGTTATGCACAAGGCAATGGTAACAGATTGAGATATTAGTGTAGAGATAGACAGATACAACAGCAAGAAGGGATGAAAGTAAGACTCAGCTATCTAGCACAGAAACATGCAGTGACAGGAGTAGCAAGAGAACACAATAAACATTTGCTTTGTTGTTTATTGGTTAATTCTGAACATATCAGTTGTTTGTAAGCAAGCATCATTGCTCTCCTGCCAGGTTTGGTTTTAATGCCTGTAATCCCAGCTGCTTGGAACCAGAAAAAGGATGAACTCTTTCTTACATAAAGGTCAGTCTGGGATACATTCTTACATTCCAGGCCAGATTTTGTTAAAGTGAAACCCTATTTGCAAAGCAAAACAACAATGAAAACATCCCTATCACAGTCTTAGCTGCCATTTGAAAAAAAACTTAGTCACCCAAGCCATGCTTACAGAATTGATTCAGTTAGACTGGCCTGTAGTCTTGCCTGTCAGAAATATTTTAAATAGCTAATCTGAGATAGGAGAGTACAGGAAACTATGGCTTATGTGTGCAAATAGCCTCAGCAGTCTATAAAGACTAGTTGATCAAGCCAGTGAGGATCAAGCCAGTTGCAGGCCATTAAGCAACATTTCTCCATGCTGTCTACACTTGCTCCTGTTCATTTTCCTTCCTTGATTTCCCTCAATGATGTACAGAACCTGGAAATATAAAATGAAATAAACCCTTTGCTCCTCAAGTTGCTTTTTGTTTCAGTATTTATTCACAGCAACAGAAAGCAAAACAGGGCAATCCTTTTTAATATACAACCCAAGGTTAATAACAATGCATTGGTATCAATGTATCAATTGTTATTTATAACACTCTTGGAAGAGTAAAAAGGGAGAAGGAGAATTATAGTAGGAGAAAGAAAGAGAGGGAGGGAGGGAGAGAGAGAGCAGAGAGTAAGTGAATGTATAATTCTGGCATGAGAAAAGAGAGGGAAGGTTGTTAAAGAAAACTATACTGTATACACACACAAAGCAAGACAAGCTCCAACAGCTTTACACATACACATACATACATCTTACAGACAGACAGATAGCAGAAAGACAGAAAGACTGAGTAGATGGAGCAAATTTCCAAAGAGCAGGCTCCAAACATTTAGCACATATGCACATTGGTGGATGAAGCAAACTCCAACAAGTTGACTCCAACAAATTTTTTTCTTAGGCTTTTTATGCAATCTAAGACAAAGCTTTTTATGTAAGCAAAAAGATTACCTCATATAGAGACAAGTTACATATTCTTAAAAGCTATCGACACAAAACACAGATTGAAATCGTTACACAAAAAGAAATTACAATGTGATTATTGATTATGTATTCTTCTTTGAAACTCATCTCTATCCAAATGTTTCCCAACTATGTTCTCCACAAGTTCTTATACTCATAACAGAAATATTTACTCCTCATTCATAAACCTGCCTTTACATAGTATACACCAAAACCTGTGCCTATGGCTAAATCCCTAGATCACAAGATCCAGAAATTCAGACAAAACTTAGAGTGAGATATTTTCTTTGATCATTAACATGTGCCAAGCCTATTTTTCTCTTCCAAGTAAACCATGTGCCTGTAATGCTCACTGTACTCCTTTTCTAGCCCATGTAGCCTTTGATTACTAGTCTACGTTACTCATTATCTTAACCTCATTATGTTTCTAGAAAAACAACTTAAACCATCTCCTTAAACTTTCTATCAACTGTTCTAACTTCCTAAAGCTACTAAAGTCCTGTCGGAACTCTACAAAATCAATAATTCCCCTAAACAATATTACCTCTTGAAAGTTCGTCTTTGTGTTTATCTGCAGGAATATTGCCTAATAGAGTGGGCTATCACTCAGGAGGTAATCACACCAGGTTATAGGCACTGAGGGTCTTTCCCATGCCCAATCACACCATGCAAGATATACGAGGAATATAGTAACAACAAAAATGAGAAGGAAAATCAGAAGCAAGGAGCAATCCTGGGACTGTGCTAGATTACACCTATCACAGTTGTGCAAAATGGTGACTGTTTCCAAGGAAGCTCAATTGCCCACTGCAGATCCTCCTGAATGGCATCCACCAAATATATGAAGATATTCTATATTTGTTACTTTCTTCCTCTAAATATATCAGAAAAGAATATACATAAATAAACAGTAGAATAAAGTTTCATCTAAAAAAAAAATATGTGAAGACAATGAACAAGATTACAACCACCACTGTTTTCAAACATATTCTTGGCAAGAAATTTGAAATTCAAAAGAAACATAACAATGAATACAATGAATTTAGAAAAAAAAGCTAAATAAACACAATTACATGTAAGTTATTAAGAGTGGACTTGTCTCCCTGGATCTGGTCTCAGAGTTCCAGCCCTACTCAATCATTAATTATGAGCAACCTGTGGCACATTGGGTCTCCTTGTACCATAATTGCAGGTTTCTGAATATAGTTTATCAGGTGCTAATGACTCTAGTTGTGGGAGAGTGGACCATGCTATGAAACTTGGTACAGTAGAGCTGGTCTGTGACCCTGCTATCCAGGTACCCACCTGAGATGGTAGGCACCTCCCTGTTTGCTGCCAGATTCCTTGCCTGAAACATGTGCCACACTTCTCAACTTAAGGAAATTGACCTGTGGTCACATAACCCCAGGACAGAGTTTTCCATGTTAATGAACTATTTAGAGACCATAAAGGTTTGGGCAATAAGCTTCCCTTCCCAGACATTCCTTCCTACAAAAGGTACTTAATCTCTAGGCCATCCTGAGAAGTTGACATGCATCCATTTTCCACGAAGAACAGTCAATAAAAAGTATGAATAAACATGAACTGTCTCTTCCATTGAAACAGCCATGGGAACATGAAGAAGGCCTTCAGCTATAGAGCTGTAGCCTAAGGCTCCTGTAGAAGGCCTCTCTATGCTTCTAGACAACCTCCACGAAGCTCAACTCATGGCCCCTGACTCTCCTCCCAACTCAGAGATTCAGAGAAGCCTGAATGTCCAGGGGTTTGGGAGCACCCAGTCTGGGCCTCAACACTGGCAGTGGAACCCTGATCCTATGTTCCCCTCTCTTCTGTACAGCACCCCAGTAGTGATTGGGTGACTGGGAGTCAGGGAACTGGAGCTTCAGGTTGCCATATCATAGATTGTGTTCTCAAACCCCCTGAACTGTGAGTTGGCTCTTTCCTAAAGCCCAGCACCCAATGGTTTCTGCTGTACAGGGAGATACATTTGAGCACTACTTGCATTCCAATCCCTGAAGCAGCAAGTCCATACCTCAGAGGCAAGCAGAATGCAGACCTAGCAACCTGTTTTGCTTAACAGAAAAGAAGTAAAACACAAGATAAGACATATTCTTTAAGTCACCCTGGTTTTGTTGCCATGCCTTTGGTTTCTCACAGCAGAGACTGATAAGTTGGCAGTGACAGACGTTCCAGAAAAGTCCTTCTTGAGACAAGTTGACAACTATCGACCCTATCCAGCTTAGAATAATCTGACCAAGACTTGTGACTAATAATGTCTTTAGCATCTTGGTGATATGGTCCACACCTGTAAAGGATAATCTTGATTGTTAACTGATGTAGAAAATCCTAGCCCACTGTAGGCAATGACATTGGATTGACAGGTAGTGTTGACCATATAAGAATGCTAGCTAAGCATAAGATGAAGACAGCCAACAAGTAGTGCTTTTCTATGATTTCTGTTTCGAATTTCTACGGTAATTTCTGTCAATGATGATTTGCGACCTCAAATTAAAAAATAAAACTTTTCCTGCCCTAAGTTGCTTTGTGTCATAATATTTTTCACAGCTCTAGCAAAAATAAAAAATAAATAATTGCAAAGAAAAATTATGTATGAAACACAATTTTCTCAATTTTAGTCCAGTAAATATCTTTAATGTGCAGAATTCCAGAGGCAGATTAGAAGGGGCATGGAAGTAAAGAACTGTTTATCATTACACATCAGCCTATAATCACCCAAATCTTGTTAAGCATCTCATGACTAAGTCACTGTCAATTAAATTCTCTGAAAATTTCCTGGAATAAAGTAATGTCACATTATTAATTTTCTATAAACAAGCAGAGGCCACATTGTTCACTACCTTCAACCCCAGCACAAAAGTAGACATTGTTATCTCACAGAGTACAAGACTGGATCAGAGTTTGCTTGAGTCTATTTCATGTAAAATATCTCATGGTGTGGTAAACTTATTATTTTTAACCTGAAACCCAATATTGTCAAGCATAGTTTGTCGGTCTATTTTGTGTGTGTGTGTGTGTGTGTGTGTGTGTGTGTGTGTGTGTGTGTGTGTGTGTGTGT
>JANHMN010000013.1:2374880-2467786 GCA_030674055.1 Rhabdomys pumilio | reverse complement strand
TGTGTGTGTGTGTGTGTGTGTGTGTGTGTGTGTGTGTGTGTGTGTGTATCTGTGTGTGTGTGTGTGTGATGGTGGTTAACTTTAATTTTCAATTTGAAGAGATTTAAAGAATTTTGGAAATACAGAACTTTGGATGTGTTGAACAGAATGTTTCAAATAAGGCTTGATTTAGCACAGAAGACCCAACCTACCTGTGGATGGTTCAGTCCCATTGTCTGAGGTACTGAGCTAAATGAAAGAAAGCATCAGTATTTATGTCTCTGCTTCCCGAGGATGGATAAAATGTAACCAATTGCAAAGACAGACAACACCAGTATGCATCTCTCTGCTTCCTGTCAATGGATACAATGTTAACAACTGCCCCAGCCTTCAGGTACTATAATTTCCCCTGCCATGGTGGTCTCTATGCTCAAATTGTGAACCTAAATAAACCCATTTGTCCTTAAATTGATCTTACTGGACTTTTTGTTTACAACAATGAAAAACAGGTTACATAAGGACAGTAAGGTGATTGTGAGCAAATATGTAATTACTTCCTGATATTTCTGAAGGAAGACCATAGTTTTTTTAGTCTCACTGTGTCATACATATTCTCTACCATGCTTTGCTTAAATATGTAGATACTTTTATACTTAGTGTCACTGAGTTTTTTTGTCTGGAGCATTCTTAATTACTTATAGTGTGTATGTTCTCAGTAAATATGTTACACAAAGTACTAATTACTTAACATAAAATAACCCTGAAAGCCATAAGAAGGGCTAACCCATTTTCATCAAGCTTTTATAAACACTGCTTTTGCTTTGTTTACTAAAGTAAATTAATTATATTGTCAAGATTATTAAATAAATGAAATTAAAAAATCAAAAACTTATTTCCTAAGCTAAGGCAGGCAAAGCCCATAGTGTGAATCAAGGCAAAAGATTGTCTCTTAAGATTGTATTCTTCTGTTATGAAACGTTGGCATACAATATTTCAATACTGGAGATCAAATTCTAAAACTAAGCTGCCACCATTTTATTATGAGCCTTAAGTACAGCTTGAGAATACATTCTACCTAGTGAAAAATGAGAAAGCATAAAATGTCTATGAATTTATATTTTCAGGAATTTTTTGGTCTGAAGAGACTCTTCTCCCAATACAAATAAGATGTCCCGAGGAGAGTACTGCCCTCCTCTGGGAAAACTGGTCTGTTAACCTATGAACTTGCACATAGGGAATTTATATGCCAATTAAAATTTGACTATTTTTATTTATTAAGTGTTAGTGCCAAAACACTATTGTGATTTTTGAAATATGTGAACTGTATATATCTCCAGGAAGAGATTATTCACATTTCTGAGTTATTGCAATCTGAGAGGTAATTATTCTAACTCATAAATGAATTCTTCGGCCCAATTAAAGATCTCATATACCATTCGATAGGTTAGAAGTTATTTAAGGTTTAACCAATTAAAAGTAACAATTCATATGGAAAAATCATTAATAAATGATAAGGCCAAATGGGTGGTGAGAATGTGATTGAATGCGGAAACTCTGAAATTATAATTTCAATGTCTCCTTGCTACTAAAACACCATTGAGTAATAACACCATCTTCCTATTTCTGTGGATGCATGTTAGCCTAAACTTGATAAGCCTTAAAAGCAAAATTACCCAGTGCTTCCTAGAGAGTAATATTTTAAAAAGTCTATTTTACTCTTAATGGTGTGCGTGGGAGGGGGGAGGGTGGTGGTGGTGGTGGTGGTGGTGGTGTGTCCACACACGTGTGAGAGAGTAGCTGCTCACAAGGGCCAGAAGAGAACATTGGAATACATGGAGCTTGAATTAAAAGCTCATTGTTAGTCATCGGACTTGAGTGCTGTGACTTGAACTGCAAAAGCAATATAGATTCTTACCTGCTGAGGCTTCACTTTGACCCCAGAGATAAACATTTTAAAATGTTAAACAGAAGTCTAAATACTAATAGACTATTGTGGTAATAAGTTTTGTTTCTTAAAAAAAAATAAATAAACAGATGTGTTATGTGATTATAACTTTGTTTTAATCCCAGGTGTGGGATATGGAGCTGCTTCTGATTGTTCATAGCTGCTATGACTTTTCTCATGCTCTTGGATGGGAGTTATCTTTGCCAGCTGCTGATAGTTTATTTTTGAAATTCAGGGAACTTGAGAAGGCATAAATTCAAGAGTTCTGAGAGGACCTGTGGAGGCTGCTATTCCTCCTAGTGGTGCTAGTTCCTGCTTCTGTGTTCATGAATAAAGAGACAACAAGAAGAAATTGAATATCCTGACAACAAAGATTGGACTTGTCCCAAGGAACTGTGTGCCCATAATCAGCAGGAAATACTCTAAAGAGTTCTATACCCCATTTCCCCTCTAGCCTTCTTTCTTTCCTACCTAGTGTTGGGAGATTGAAATGGATTGGGTTGGAATAAGGATTAGAATGGTGGTAGATAATTAACCCAATAAATTAACCCAAAGCATGCAATTACACACTATTATGTGTTAAATATGACAGGATTATATCTTCAAGTTTATGAAACCACAAGAGATAAACAGAGATGTTAGTAACTAAAATGTAAATGACAGGAGTATATTACATGATAATCATGGCTTTGCTATTATATAAGAGAAATTCCAGAAACAGTTAAAGTATAAGCCATTATCTGAAAAACAGATAAATAGGCTTTTGCAAGTGTCCACTGCATCATTTTTGTCCTATAAATGAATGATAACTAAAGGAAAATTCCAACAAAAAATACAAGTTTATGTCTGTCCCTTTTTTTTAGTTAAAATGGAAAATCAAATCACATTTTTAAAAACTATGATATTTACACAATTTTCTTATATTAAACATGGGCATGAGAAGTTTTAAATAATTTGTCTATGTGTTATTGATACAGTCAAATAAAACCCACACAAGCCCTATGCTAATCTTAATTGCCAGAAATTATGTAATACTTATAGAATACTTGACTTTGACCTTCAAATTAACATACCATATATGAAAATTATAGCATACATTCAACACACAAATATGTCTTTTAATTTGTATGGTACCAAGTTCTTATGTTGGCCTCACCATAGGCTTGCTTAAAAACAACTCTTGGTAATATTGGGCTCTTTTATCATGAGAATTATTTCGTATTTTCATAATTTCAAAGGCATTAATGACTCATGGATTCTCTTATTTTCAAATAAAAATAAACAAATAATCTGTGTAACCCTCCAAATTTAAATGGCTGCACCATATACATATAATCAAGAATATAATCAATATTGAATTATTCTCTTTGATATAACAAAGAAAGAACTTCACATTTGGAGATATAAATTAAACTGCATTATAGTAGTTATAACCCAAATGAGCCCCTTATTACTGTAGAAATATAGTTTATTGAAATATGATTTACATGAAATAATGTGTCCTGTAATTGTTGGATAAATAGAATTTTGTTTCATATGAAGATAAAATGAATTTAAGAAAAGTAAATTAATCTTGATTTTTTTCCATAGATCATTGGTATATATAGTTCCATAAACCTCAAAGTAAATTTCTAGGTGATTATAAAAACTGTCTCATTATTATATAGAACTTGGACACTACAGGAGTTTGTCCCTTTACTAAAATACTAACCAGCACATGGCCCATCACACAGCAAGATCATTCTGTCAGAACCTTCCCATTTACTTTTGCTTTTAGTCTGTGCAGTCTCTGACATCTGTGTTCTCTGCTTTGGAAATTAGTGGGCATGTCTACGTGGAGATACTGACTTGACATTCATTAGACAATAAAACAAGAAGGCAAAGGAAAAAGAAATCTCACAAAAGTCACACTCTTGACTCTCAAGAATAATACAAGAAGAGACCACAAGGAGTTCAGAACATCTCAGAAACTGGATGACAGCCTTCAAGGAACAAAGTTTCCAGTGACTTGGAGGGAAAAAACAGCTGAAATGTAAAATACTGGCAAAAGTATGTATTTAAAACTTTTAAAGTAGAGTCTACTAAGCACACTTCATTGTCTTCTATTGTGTTTTATATATTTACATGACTGATTACAGGAATATTTCTTCTGAAGGGCAGTTGCCAAGTTTTTTCCCCTATTTGAATATGATAAATTGATTAGTACTTTTGTTACATGAAGGTAAGTCATGGTGAGACAAACAAAATTCAAATGGAAAAAAAGTAAAATTTTCATGAGACGGAAGGGTACAGCCAAGCTCCATTTGCATACATCAGTGGAGTAATGCCACCACTTACAGCTTTTTGCATCCCCAGTGAAAATTGTGCGAATTGACAGATTATTACCTTCGGCAAAGCCTCCATGGAGAACAGAAGCTTGGCTGGCTTAGCATATTCTGGGGCAGGGTTCACAAACCCCAAGTAGCTTAAGGAGACTTTGTGTTGTCTGCTTAAGTGCATATGTCTTATTTCCATGCTTTCAACACCATCTTCCAAATTCAAGTGAATACTGAAATGGCCATGATTTAGTTGACTAGAATAAGAAATTGCCCTCCCACATTTAGACTGGGAAAGAAAACACTGCATCTTAAAATGCATTATGGATGCAATATGGCCTTTGAGTTGCATTTTATCAATTCATGTGACTTGGAATACAGCTATATATAAATGTTCTTAGTCACTAAGCACACAGTAAGCAGGTGCAGTGTGCTTTGCCAGTGGAGAGCTGACACTTTTATGAGATCTCTCAGCTGGAGTGGCAAAGGAGCCTGTGAGGAGAAAGGGAGAAACACCTGTCACCCACTCATTTTATTTTCAATCATAGTATCTTGAAGGGAAAGAAATTGCATTAAAATGAAAAATCTCCCACAACTGAGACTGAGGCATTATACTCATGCTGTTTGCATCCATTACTTTCACATTGAGAGAATTTTAAATGCATAGTAATATGTCTTATAAGGACGTATTCAGAGGAGTGTGAATTGAGCGAATGCAAACACTTTATGTATTGTATGAGATAAGCCAAAACCTAAAATTATGTTTGATAGTTTGTGTGAGAGTTTGGGAATATTTTAATTGAAGCTCATTCACTTGCTTAGTATAGATTTGGACAAGCTTGAGGCATGATACAACAATGTACAATTCCAGGAAAAAGAAAACATTTTGAATACATGGCCTGAATCAATAATCTTCTAAATGAATGAATTAACAGATATGTCAAGTGAGGTAAATTAATAAACCATGTAGGAGGTTTTTTTCTTAAGAGACTGAAATTAGGAGTTGCTCACCAAAGATTGCTAATTGTAACAATAAATTTTTAAGATTTCAGAAAGAATTCTTGGGATTTAAAGGATCTGGTAAATTTATTTTGTTAGACAGAAAAGAAAACTAAACTATTGCTAAGAGGTTGGATTTGAAATCATGTATAAAAGGATATATGTTAGTTGTACATTGAAAGTGGGATCTAGGAGAAAGCTTCTCTGGAAATACTAAGGGAAATGATTGCCAGTGTCACTCATACAGAACTGTTGAATTGAGATGAATGAACATCAGAAATCTACTTGAACAGCTGAGCTTGAAGGGCACAACTTACAATTACAAACTTCATTTTGCTTTCAGATGCCATTTTATGATTAACTTGCCCTCTGAATGAACTTAGCTACTGGAAAATCTCCAACTTGTTCCAGGAGCCATGTCACCCTGGTAACAATCACAATTCCCTGGACAAATAGCCACTTCACTCCTAGCAACAAACAGTTCTTAAGTGGAAAGTACCTTGTATCTAAAGCTAGCAACCATTGGTCATACCAAGCTGAAATCATCACTAGTCAATAGAAATGCGCCAAGCAAATGTCAATCAATCACTTAACTGCCAAGATGGAAAGTCTCTCCCCCTGTGACCATGATAAATAGGTAAGGCTTGTACCAGTTCAAGACCTTCCACACCATCTAGTGTGCTGGAGAAGTTAGAGGGTCCAAGCTCAAGCTTGAATAAAGACTCTGCGTTTTGTACAAGTTAGACTCCTGGTGGGCTCTGTTGGTCTGTGGGGACTTAGTGATTAGGACATAACAACCTTATTTCCCTTCATTCTTCTAAAGACGTGACAAAGCCAATATTATTAATATTATTGAATATGTCACTTCAATTAGTAAGTATGAATAAAACTTGGTAATTTCATTCAGTATTTATATGGAATTAGTGATTTTCATCAGAGAAACTAAAAGAATGACACTTTTAAATGAAAGTAACTCCATGAAATTACAAATAGACTTGTTGCTATGTCCACATGCATTTCTTGAATTTCACATTCCATCCATCTCTTTTGAGTTATACCCTATGCTTCTCTTCTCCAGAGTATTTCACTCCAAAGTGAAGTGAAAACCCCTAAACCCCTAATCTAATGCCCATCCCTGTTGTCTCAGGTGCCTCAGTGGAGACAGAGAAAAAAAAAAACAGCAGAATTGAAAAAGAAGAAAGGGAAAGGGAGGGTGGGGTAGTGAAAACGACAAGAGAGGAGAAGAGAAGACAGGAGAGGAGAGGAGGGGAGGGGACTGGAGGGGAGAGGAGGGGAGGGGAGGGGAGGGGAGGGAAGGAGAGGAGAGGAGAGGAGAGGAGAGGAGAGGAGTCAATAGTTTCAAGATGAAGGGCAGCATCCTCAGCATCACTGGAAAGACTTGGGTTGAACAAACATAAATGAGAGATGCAGCTAAACAAGACATCATCTACCTCCTTTATAAGCCTTGTGTGCTCAGTCAAGTCTTGATAAAAAACAATCTTTATGAATAAGTATACACTGTTATGAGAAATGGAAAAATCCTTTGCCACTGTCTTATGATCTATAGAAAAATATCACTTTATGGATTAGTAATAAAGCCATGCCTGTAAATGATATTTTCTACTCTATTTTAGTGTTTCAAAAGATTAAATTCTAGATAAAATTTTAAATTAAATAATCTAGTAATTAATAAATATGTAACAAAATGCATAGTTATTTGTCAAGGTCCTATTTTTATTTTTTATTAAGAATTGATTTTTCTCTTATGCAATACATTTTCACCATAGTTTCACCTCTTTTCAATAGCCTATCTTCCCACCACTCATTCTCACCTTCCCCATACACTCCCTGTCCATTTCCTCCTCAGAAGAGGCAATACCCAGACAGTACAAAACAAATACATTCCCTGTCCATTTCCTCCTCAGAAGAGGCAACACCCAGGCAGGACAAAACAAAACCTTCCTGTCAAGGTTGTACAAGGCAACATAACAAAAGAAAGAATGTCTTAAGAGCAGACTGAAAAGTCAGAAAAATACCCTCTTCATCCTCAAAAACAACAAGTTAAAAAGCCATAACATATATACAGAAGACCTGGTAGAGTCCCAGGCAAGCCTACTTCAGTATCTGTGAATCCACATAAGCCCTACGTAGGGGATCCAGTGGGCCATGTTCTCCTTGTGTCCTCCTTCCTCTTTAACTTCTATAATTCCCCATCCCTCTCTAAGAGGCAATAAAGTTTAAGGAGAGTAGGGAGGAATAAACTGGAGGACTTGAAAGGAAGAAAGGGAAGGGGGAAACATGGTAAATGTTGCCGAATTTTTTTTTAATTTCATATATGTAAAACAAGTAATATGAATAAGAAAGCTTCATGATGGGGAGATTCTATTAATTAAAATAATGTTTCCCCTAATCTAGTGATTGTATAACAATATTAAAGGATAGGTGCTGTGTACATGACTGGTAGGAGTGATAATGGAAGAAAGGGAGAGAGAAACGGAAACAAACAAACCAAAAAAAAAAAAAAATAGTTGCCTGAGCAAGGATTATCCACTCCACTTCCTGCACACTTGCAAGCTGGGTATACCCCATGATACAGGGCCCTTAAACTTCAAAGAATTTCTTGAGTTTATTACAGCACAACAAATATACTGCTACTAATTGCCAGTCTAAGGCAACCTATCAGTTTATTTATTTATTTATTTATTTATTTATTTATTTATTTATTTATTATGTTTTAAGTATGATTTATTGAAAATATCTGGGTTTGTATGCTCATAGATTAAAGTTAGTGTAACAGACTGATAAGAGAGCATGGGTTTGGCTATATTACATTTACAAATTTACCAAATACAGGTTTTTTTTTCAAATTTAATTACTATTTATTTTAACTAGATTCTTTCTCTAAAAATCAGGAGTATATATCTTTGATATATATATATATTTTAATTTACATTTCCGATGCCATCCCCTTTCCTCATTTCCCCACCCTAGAAAACCCCTATCCCATGCCCCCTTAGCCTTTTTGTTTTTATACATTTTTTTAAATGTTAGTCAAAGACTTTATAAGTTTGGTAATGCTCAATCAGAAGTGTAACCCAATACCCAACCTAGATATATAAACTGTCTTTGACTGGTGGAGACACATGAACATCTGCCTCCATGTCCCCCTTCTCTTTCTCTCTCTCTCATCACCTTGCTTCTCTGAGAGGAGAACCTATCAGTTTAAAAGTAAAATTATGTACATGTATTCACAATGTTAAAAAAAAAAGGCTATTGCACTCTCTTTCATCAATTATGTAGTATACAACATATTTTGTTGTGCATATTAATTGCTCATTGTATTTAGTTATATAGACACCAAACCCCAAGACTGTTGCTGATGCCATGAAGTGACTGCTGACAGGAGCCTGGTATAGCTGTTCCCTGAGAGGTTCTGCTAGCACCTGACTAACACAGATGCATAATCAACCATTGAACTGAGCCTGGGGACCCCAATGGACAAGTAAGGGGAAAGACTGAAGGAGCTGAAGAGGATTGGAACCTCACAGAAAGAACAATATCAACCAACTTGAACCACCTGAGCTCCCAGAGACTAAACTACCAACCAAAGAGTACACAAGGAGGGACCCATGCCTCTGACTGCATATGTAGCAGAGGATTACCTTATCTGGAGTCAATGGGGGGAGGTGCTTGGTCCTGTGGAGGCTTGATGCACCAGCTTAAGGGAATGCTGGGATGCTGAGGTGAGAGTGGGTGGGTGGGTGGGTGGGTGTGGGAGCACCATCATAGAGACAAAGAAGAGGGAGAATAAGATGGAAGGTTTTCAGAGGCAAACCAAGGAAGGAGGGCAACATTTGAAATGTAAATAAATAAAATAACCAATAAGAATATTTCATATAAATTTATAATGTACATAGACCACATACTCCCATGATCACCTAGATTATGTTTCTCCTTCTGGTGCCATCAATCAGTTCCCTTGCTCTCATGCGTGGTTTCATTTCTACTTCCATCCCATATATGCATGAATGACTACTTTTTGCACAAACAACAGAAAATAAAGACCAAAATATTGCTTTTTGGGTCTACCTTAATTCAAGTGGCATGATGACTCTCCTATGTGCACTTATTTTACTAGAGACGATATCGTTCTTCATGTCCAAATAGACGTATTTCCACATTTTTATTATCCATTGTTCAGTTAACTAATGCCTAGGTTGATTCTATGGCTCAATTTGTTTTTATATAAATCTCTAACAAATATATATTCAAGCATTTATACTAATGTGTTATATACGAATCTTAATAAAGTGTTTTGGCTTATTCCCATCTTGGTATTAGTATTGTCAAATATTTTCCTTTTATATAAAAGGTAAAATTGCATTCTATATTGTTAATACTTATTTTTCATCAATTAACATTTAAAACATGATGTAAATATTTATGTTTGGCATTTGCTTTTGATCAATTTTTCAAATAAAAACAACTTAAGAGTTTACCTCATAGCTGCTGGGCATGGTGCTTCATTGTGGGGATGTCAAGGTGACAGGACCGTAAAATGGCTAATTAAATGCACAGTCATGAGCAGCGAGACAATGAATAGATGCATACTTACAGTTGTTCAGCTCTCTTTTACTGTTTTATACCAGTCTGCACACAAACCTAAGGAATGGTACCACCCATGGTGACCAGTCTTCCAGCCTCCATTACTGTAATCAAATTAATCACCTACAGATATACTCATAGAACACCTGTTTTAGATAATTCGATATCAGGACTCTCACATGATTCATGGTTGTTTCAGTTGTTATCAGTCTAAATTGACAATTAGAACTGACAATCACAATGTTCTTCATTATTTGGCAAACATTTTTGAAGCTGGTATAATTTCCCATTTACCTAAAAGGCTTTACCTACCACTTCTCCTGGAGCAGACTGTTTGTATTGAACTTTTTCTGTATATTTGGAAAAGACTGTTAACATTTACTTTAAAGAAATATTGCAATAGGCATGTCACTGTGATTTATATTTTCTTTCAATAGTTAGAACATATCATTTCATACTTATCTCCTTGTTTGGTACAAAAATATTACTAGGTTATCTATTTTTGCTTCTCAGTCGATGTGTTTTTTTCCTACATGATTTTAATTTCTCCTCTGTAAGCTCATTGGAATCAACTTGATTATGATGTGGCCTAGTTTTACCTTTTTTCCAGTGTAAATTGTAAATTTATATCTCTTAAATTTGAGTTCCATTGAGCCTTGTTAATATCTAAATTTATACTTTTATTCGTGGGTGAAATTTTTTCCCAAAATTTTTCCTGATACTCTATTTCTGACACAATAATTTGATGCCATGTAGTATCTTGGAGTTAATCTAATGTTTATCGGTGCACTGGTCACTTTTCACACCTCTTCTTGGTGTTTCATTTGAAAATATCTATTGCTGTCCAGTGAAGTCTCTCTGTGTTTTTTCCCCTTCACACATCTAACGTAGCATCAATTTCAACTTCATCCCGTATATTTCCCTTAGCCCTTATCCACTGTAGTTCAGTTCTCTGAAAATTCACTTTTTAATATCTTCTGCATCCCTGTTCATATTTTGATTATCAAGAATCTAGTGAAACTTTTAATGTACTTGTCCTTGCATATAACGTGGGTCAAACCTAGCTCAGTGTCAAATGATAAATAAGTGTCGTCTTTATAGACCATGCTCTACCTGTTTTCATGCTTGGTAATTTTTGATTGAAGGGCAGTCATTTTTAATATCACCTTGATGGATCCTAGAATTTATTTTATCTCTATAAACATTTGAACCTTGTTCTAGCATGTAGACAATTAAGAGTCATATGATTCTGACAGGTAATTTTTAATTTTCTCAATGTCATCAGAGTATTAATCATCAGAGGAATGAGATGTAGTAGTTTCCTATGGACTGAAGCCTTCTCCACTAGAAGGAAGCTCATGAGAGTTAAGAAGCAAATACATCTCACAGTTTCAGAATGAGTGGAATTTACAAGACTCACAAGACTCCTCTGTAAGATTATGGGAACAGTAGACATTTGCTTAGGAGAAAAAAATTTTCTACTAGCGCACTCCCGACAAGTCATTCAGATGTCTCCAGTCATACAACTTTCATCACCCATGATACTGTGGAATTTGTAGTGATGTGGCTACCTGTCATGCATCCATGTTTTATAAGTACAGTAAGCCTCCATTCACATTCTTGTAAACAACCTCAATTCATTTGCCAATTAATTAAGCTTGATTTGGTAGAAATCCTTATCTCTGTTATCAGTGTCCTGTCAGGAGCCATAATGGGACAAGCTAATAATTAGCAGGTATCATCCTGAAATGTTTGCCTTGGATTATTATATAATCTGTGACAAGTGAGGCCATCCAGCAAGGCTGTGGAGGACTTAGTTTAGGAAAGATTCCTGCTAATAATATGCTTTTCCTATTATTATTATTATTATTATTATTATTATTATTATTATTATCATTATCACACCCCTTTGGAGCAGATTTCTGCAGATCCACGAAGATGTACTCTCTTGTATCGATGCTGTATAGACAAATAGATGACTTCTTAAGTCTTAATGATGATCCTATAAGAATTCCTAAAATTATATCAATGTTTATTTAGCTCTTTTATAGTGGGACTGCTATTAAATCCCTTTCTGATAGTCAAAACTGGAATGAGAATTCTGCCTGTCTCCCAAGTGTCATCAGTTAATTGCCCCTACACAGTAACCAGAGTTTCTCCTGCTCAGAGCACATTCCAAGAGCTCGTAAAACAATTAACCAAAGGTCACTAAAATGGAACTCATGGGTATTGGGTTACACTTCTGATTGAGCATTACCATACATATAAAGCATTTGATTAACATTTAAAAAATGTATAAAAGCAAAAAGGAAAAGGGGGCATGGTATAGGGGTTTTCTAGGGAGGGGAATTGGGGAAAGAAGATGGCATCTGAAATGTAAATAAAATATCCAATAAAAAAAAGAAAGAAAAAAAAGGTACTAGAACAGAAGAGAAAATATTGCCTGGGTTTATCTATGCAAAACTTTACTAATTTCTTAGTTATAGTTTTAAACCTTCAGTGAACCTGTGGAGTTAAACAGGTGATGCTTAGCCAGATAATTACTCTTAATGGATATGTATGTAAACATTCTGTGTTGTAAACCTGTATTTCAATCATAAATCAATTTATGATTTGATTTTTGGTGTGAACTTGTGATAAACTTTGTAACATGTGACCATGTACTCTGAAAGATGCATAAGTACTGAAGACAAAGACAAAGAAGTTAGTTAGCAGTAGTGATAGAGTCGTTGTAGATGCAATGGTTCATTAGGAGCCACTCGTCCTTTCCTTTCATTTTTCCTCTGCCTACAATATTTTTCCTTTTCTCCACTTAGGACCTTTCCACCTTTCCCCTCAGATAGCATTCATAGGATACTTTTTACGCTTAATAAACTCTATAGAAACTTCTCTAAGTGTCTTTTCTTCATGCAACCTTAGAGCCCAGCAGTTCCTGCTGACAGTGCAAAGGCTGTTTGCCTAATTCTTTGCTGTTAGGATACAGGTGTTAATCACCTAAGTCTTCAGTCTCTTACCCTCAGAAGTTTTTAGGATTTTTTAGAAGTTAGCATCAGCATTCCAGTACAGGTCAGAGAGCCAGAAAGCCCTGAGACCCTCAGACTTTAAGCCGTCACCAGAGTCCTACTTTGTGCCCCTGCCGCTACCCTCTCCGGGCCAAGAGACTCCCCTCGGCAGTGTCCTATCTGTGATGCATAGACAATTCTTCAAATCTCTCCTTGAAAAAAAATGTTCTCACTGACTGATAAAAGATAATTCCATGTTTGTTAGCAAATTCTCCTAATTATTTCAAACTGTCGCATTTTTGGTGGTCTAACTAGGCAAATTCTTCCCGTGAGTCCTATGGAGCATTTTACCGTACCATACTTTTGAGACGTATAATCAATTTATTGCTATTCATCAAGCAGGCTATTTGCCAGGCAGATGGACCTGTGGACACTATGGTCCTCTCTGTATAGAAACCTGCTATATGCTGTCTATCCTAAGATCTCTAAAATAACTCTCTTAAAAACTCAGTTCCATTTTGTAGACAGAGTATATTGTGAATTGTGTGAATGCATCACCTATGGCTTATGGCTTAGGAAGAACAAAAATAGAGATGAGACATCTGGGAGGAGAAAGAATTCTGGGAGTGATAAAGCAAGAGGGTTGCGCAAAAGAGGTGCCTGAGCACAGGTAACCAGAATGTAAGTTAAAAAAAAATTAGGTTATTTTAGCTATGATCTATTCAGAATAGAGTCTAGCTATATGGCCAAGATATTTGTAAATATATTTTGAGTCTGAGTCTTATTTCTACAACCATAGGGCTGAGAGGAGTAACTAGGTTTAACTACATCGTCTCCTCGATTCAGTGACACTTGAGGATCTCAGCATGTCTCTTCTCTGCTTTGATCATGGTAAGAAGTACAGAGAGGTTTTCATTCTCATGGTCTTTTCTATAAAACCATGGCTATTCTGTATCATTCATCCAAAAATCTCAGTACTGTGGAAGAAAAAACTGTTCTCACACAAACACTCTTGTGCTTATATGATTATCCCAGGTTTACTGTGTGGGGTAAAGACGAGAGTCCTTAAGGGCAGAAGAAGGGGTTGGAGGAACGGCATGTAAAAGAATGTCTGCGGAGATAGTGGCAATGAGGTAGACACAAGGAATGTGAGCTGCCTGTAGAAGATGGCAATGTCCTGAAATAAGCTTTTCTCTGGGCACCAAGAAAGAAGGAAAATATGTTGGCATCATGACTCTAAGCACCCTCCCCCCCCCCAAGGTTACAACACTCTGAAGTACTGGGCATTTTGATAACTTGCTTACACATATAAATTTTCTAGCAAGATTTATAGAGCTGTAGAAGACAAATCCTCCTGTGTGCCTATGCCCTAGCTGTTCTCAACATGTCTTCTTTATGGATGATTTCAAGAGGTTACTGCATCTAATGTGTCGGGTTGTCAGGATGCACAGTTCTCATGTTTTCTCATTTTGTCTTATTTCAGGCTAAAAGCAAATATAATTCCCAGTACTCAGTCTTGCCCAGAAGCTTAATTGGCCAATATATTTCTAAATGATAAAAAAAAAATATTAGTAGAATCAAGGCTGTTTTCTTTCCAGTAGAGCAATTAATTTATGAAATTAATCAAGTTAGTTAACCTCATTTCCTTTTAAATACTCTCCAAATAATATTGGCTGCAATATTCTAGATAATCTTAGGAGAATAGCCGATTTAGGCAAAATGTTTGCTCCATAATCAGCACCTTGTAATTGGGTGTTGCAAGAGCTCCCGAAGAGAGGAAATTGTGCTCTGTGTCCCAGAGCCAGCAATGTCACCTGAGAAGGATCGCCAGAAAGAGATGGCTGCTTCCCAGGAGCACTGCCACTAGGCAATTACCTAAATTTATTTGCTGAGAGTCACAGTCTGGCCTCATTCTGGATAGCTGCAGAACTTGATTCAGTCAGCATCTGCACTATACCCCTGTCTCCTAAAGAGTCACATTAGCCAAAGCACAAGATTGATGTCTAGATTGAAAACGTCTTTCAACTTGTTACAAAGACAAATAGACCTACCAATAAAACAGTTATACTATTTATTCAGAAATTCCCTCCCTGGCATCTCCATACAAAGACAAATTATCAGAGCTTTCCTTAATGATATTAAACATGAGATGGTGTCTGGATGGGCAGGTATACAATTTAAATGTTTAGTAATACCACACTAAAACATCTAAATGTCTGACTCCAAAAAAATGAATGTACATCTACCACTGGATTTGTCTCAATGTTTCCCCCTGGATGCTGTCAATATTTGGGCTGTCAATCATAATTCTTTTAATTTTTTTAAAAAATACTTATTTATTTGCATCGTTTAATTAGGTAAAATGGTGCTTCAATTAAATTGAAGTCTAGTTATCTGAAATTGTAATATATTATTTTCTTTCATACTTTTATTTATTTCCATGGTATAGTAGTTATATTTCTAGATGAATGGTTTCATTTATTTGTACCTGGCAAGAATTTAATTAAAGCTCATAGGAACTAATAATTGACACAAGGCCTCACAAAAATAAAGGCTAATCATGAATGTTGACAAAAAATAAAATATATCTGTTACATTGCTGATAATATTATATAAAGGAGGGGCAAAGTCTCTACTAGACTCTGCAGGCTCACAAATAAAAAGCTTAGTTCTAGGAATGAGTTCTCGCTTTTAAAGTTATTGCCCCATGATGCCCCATATACTCTCAAACATGGCATTCTATTAACAAAGTTTTTTTTTTTTTTTTTTTTTTTTTTTTTTTGGTTTTTTGAGACAGGGTTTCTCTGTGTAGCCCTGGCTGTCCTGGAACTCACTCAGTAGACCAGGCTGGCCTAGAACTCAGAAATCCGCCTGCCTCTGCCTCCCAAGTGCTGGGATTAAAGGCGTGCGCCACCACCGCCCGGCTTTAACAAAGTTCTTAGTTATCTTCTAGAACTTAATAGTAAGATCCCATTCCTGAAGATTTCATATACTTGAGTCCTAGATAACTGAGAAATCAAATTAGAAATTTTCTAGAAATTTCCTTACTCCTTTGTCTAAATTACATAGTTTTTGAAGATGCTATTCTTGCTACATGAGGAGAAAATAACCATAAAACTCACGCAGCAGTAAACCTGTGAAATATAACAGTTGAGTATACTGGCAAGATATGGACACTGGGACAATAGTGGTACATACAAATATTATAGCCATAACAAAAACATTTTATGATTAGATTGAATTCATGATCCACAAAGTAGAAACAATTCATGACACTATTACTGAGCCCGGAAACGTCTTGACTAGACAACTTGTAGACCATAAGGTAGATTATATGACTTTTCTGCTAAAGAGTTGTAGTAATTAAACCAACTCCTACTAGCTTACGGTTATATCCATAAATTCTTGGTGGATCTATCAACCTTCTTCAGAGAAGTTTCTTGCAATAGATGACAATTAACTTTTTGGCTCATCGATCTCTTCTCGTTTTCACAACACTGTGACACTCTGTTTCAGATCAATACCTTTTTCTTCGACAGAGATTTCCCATAAAATACTGACCCTTCTCGTTTCTGCATGTTTGTCTTTTCATTATCTATACCATTAAGAATTTTGCTAAAAACAGAAAAAGAAACTAAAAGAGCAGGTATATTTACCCCTTAAGTCTCAGTGCCTCACAGTGAATTCTCCACTGTCCCTACCTTGTCCACATTATCCTCATCCATAACAAAGCTTCTTAAATTTATGGAAGTTGATTTTACTAAGTTAACCCACAGGCTTTACTTCATAAAATCTATAGATTCTAAGCTACCACATTCTGATCAACCTCTGACCAATAGAATTTACTGATGGACAGTCTGTCTTAAAAATGAGTCATATACTTTCTTTTGGCTTCAAGAATGGCTTCAAGAATCTATGCTTGTAGTAAGCACCCACAATTTTGAGATTTCTTGTTAAAACAAATATATTTTCTCACCTGTTGGATTTGATTTACAATTCTCCTCCACTCTTTTCAAAGTCATCATCAGTAGACCCTTCTTCTTTACAGAAACTATAAACTTTACTCTTATTTAAATGAGAATTTGAATTACAGAAGTAAAAGACATGAAAAATTTGCTCTGCTGTATTGAGTTTTAGGCTCTTTTCTATGACATAGCACAGAAATAACCTACTACAGAGAGTCAAAGTCTGTTCATGCTTTTAAATCCAGACTATATTTGTCATGGCTGTGGCTTCATTTCCTAATCTGTTGCTCCAGATTTTAGTGAATGCTTAATATCAGTAGTATTTATTCTCCATAGTTGTGAAGTGACAACATCTTTATTTACTGTCTAAATCCCTGCAAGCCTTCCCTATTGCTAATAAACACTTTGGTTAGTCTGCTGTACTGACAGTCATTAATAGATCCCTCCATTTTCAAAGTATATTTGTAGTATACCTTTAGCCATTCGGTGATCCACCATGTAGCTTCTAGTAACTGATCTTAGGTCATCAGGCTGGGCAGCAAGTATCTCTACCAGCAGAAATCCCACCACTCTGTTTTAGGTTCTTTAGCAAACTTTGCTACAGGTATGTAAAACTTCTGTGTATCCAATTAGTTTAAATGAAAGTGACATCATTAAAACACAATGTCCATATTCATGAGCAAATTAGCTTTATTGGCCTATTCTTACTTTAAACCTTTAGCAAGTATTTGAAAATATTTATAAAGCAATTGTCAACTATTTAGTTTTTACATAATTAAGATAGCCACCACTGTACTGCCTACTCAGCACAGGTGGATACAGACCACAGTGCATTTAGATGAGTAGACATTTAATGATTAATAGAAAAATATATAAATGTATTCTCTCTTGTTGAACAGACTTTTTCTGATTAGCTATATTAGAACTTTGATGCTGTCATTAATACTTCTTTTTTTTCTGATGCTGACAGTCTAGTTAAACACATTATGAACGAGAGAAAGTTTATACATCTAGGCAACGTAGATACAAATTCTGGCTTCACTGCTTTGACTATTTGTCCATGCAGAAATTTCATATTTATCACTTCACATCTGAATATAAATACATCATATATTTTATATATCTAATACATATGAATATGTAATATATATATATATATATATATATGAGTTGAATTAAATTTAAAATATGTGAAAATGTAAGCAATTGTCAGGAAGCTAACAACCTTGTTTTCTGCTTTTGATTCTGTAACAAACAACACTGGCAGTTTTCTTATTAATTATGGTATTATCTTTATTGAGCTTATTCCACAGAGTGGACATTATCTGAAAAAAAAAACATGTTTTTTTCTTATAACTTGTTCATAATCATTAAATTTAGAGAAATTTTATTCAAAAGTACCAAAAGTTTACTCAATCAAAAGCTATTGTTTTAGAATACTAGCTTCCATGAAGCCACAAAAGCACTTAAATACAGATAAGACTCAAAAACAGAGATTTAGTTTATTAGAAGTTTAATTGAGCTTTGAATTTGCTCAAATATAATTACAAAAAATCTATTTTCAAAAGATGTTTTCCACAAAGTTGCAGTCAACAAGAGTTGTCGACATTGTGTGAATTCCTTGTTTTGTTTTTTCTTTTTTCTTTTCTTTTTTTTCCTTCTTACCTTAAATAATAAGCCCATGACATTTTGCAGATCCTCGTATGCTGTGTTATCTCTCAAAGCTCTTCACACAGAAATCAATATTTGGGAACAAGAAATGTTGTGCTTTATTTTCTGCCCTTGGTATTGGAAACTAAAGATCAACATTTAAACATTTTGCTAGTAGTCTGCTCTAAAAAAAGAGTTTTACTTGCATACATTATTGTAATTAAAAAAAAACATGTCATTTAATTATTTGCAAAAAATGTCTTAGCCTTTAAGGTTTCGGTGTAACCTTTTCTGCTTGAGAGATGCAGCTTCTTCTATACCAGGCACAGCTCTGAGGATGCTTTGATGTCATGTGTCAAATCTCCTCACTAGCTGTGAGGAGTGACATTTCTCTTGAAAGCCTCTAGCTTTGGCAGTGCTAGCATTTGGTGAGCATTTCACATAATACAAATAGCTTCTGCAGCAGCACAGTTCTTTTCAGGCTTCTACAAGATTGAGCAGAGCCTTCAATATTTTGTTACCTCTGAGAAAGGAGTATCTTCTTTCAAAGAACCTGTGTTAGATTTTCTTTAGCCATTATTTTACAATTGTTTTGAAACCCAGTTGTGGTCATGTGCATTTTGAATAAGCATTACACGTGTTTGTGTATATTTATTTTCATGTGTATATTAAGTAGGGAAATCTTAAACTTTGCCTTACAAAGTAAAAGATTTTATAAGTAAAACCTTCTTTCTAGTTCCATGCTGCTCTTACCACAATTTTAGTTATAATTTCCTTAGGTATCATAGTAATTAAGGGTTTGAGTACCTTAAAATTTCATCTAGTTAAACTTGTAGCTTTTTGGATGATATAGTTACAAGAAATTATGTAGAATTAGATCATTAATTTGATTTTGCCGAAGCATACTGAGAGGTAATTTGAGAGTTTACCACTTTCCATTTTTGTGTCCAACTGTACTGGGACTAGAAAGCAGGGGAAAATTTTGTGAATTAGAGTGCACAAGTCCCCAGGCAAAAACACCATTTTCATATTCCCTCAGGACATTTGCTCAGAATAGTGATGGACATATGACTAAGTGTTACTATTTATATACATGATGAAGTTGCTTGCATTAAGAACTTGACATAGAAGATGAGGCTTTTTTCTGTCTCTGAATCAGTCACTGAAGTATCTTTAATTTAACTAGAACTTTTAGGTGATAAATAATGTTAAAGAGTAATATATAGGTCACATGAAATTTAGCAACATATGTTATATGTCTTCTAAGAAATGTATACAAAGGCAGTTTATTATTGCTCCTTCCAGGTGAAATTTTAAATATTTCTAATAATTTGTTATACAAATGTTGAAACAATCATTTAATGAATACTGATATAGATGCCAGAAACTTCAACAATTTACATATTATTATTTTATCCATTTCATAAGTAATTCTATATCTATTAATCATCCTTTATTCTTATTTTTGTGATAAATACATTTTACAAACTTTATTATGCATATTAACATGCAGTACTATTTTGTATGTGCGCAGTTAACACTGAATAAATCTGGAGTTCCAGTGGGAAGGTGAAACTTACCACTTTATTATACCAGCATTAACCCACAATCCTAGAATGTTAACAAATGAACTATATCAAAAATTTAAAGAATGCTACAACTTGCTTTACAGAATTCATCTCTGGTGAGTAATAATATAATAATATTATATTATATTTATTATATTATATTATTATATTATATTATATTATATTATATTAAAGTAAAAGCAAATTATGTTGTCATTGGCTTACATACACAATACAAGAAATATCAATCATTCTATGTATCTCTGACAGTGAATTTTGCTCTTCCTCACAAGCCTACTTTTCCCTTCAATCTTATGAATAGAGAGAAATTTCTGAGTTACTCTAAAAGTTATTTAACACTCTGTTATAAGAATATAATTACTTCTCCTTTGAGAACTGTTTCTGAGAGATCTATCTCTGTGTGGGGCAGTGGGATAGGGATTAAATCTAACTAAAGACTATTAATTTTGTTTTCTGTAAGTTTTTATTACAAGAACTTCTTATTAATAATTTTTTTTTCTTTAAATGAGCTGAAACGTTGAGAAAAATGATGACTTGGCTGCAGTATAGACAGTTGGTAGACTCTTCTCAAGTATTCTGTCTGCTATTAGTAAAATTTTACCAGTGAAAAAGCTTTCACATCAGTCCCATTATTTACAACATTCCATGGCTCCGCTGAGGAAGAAAAAACATTACAATCAGTTGTTTGTACTAAATTACAACGAAGACCCTGTATCCATTTCCATCAGGTTGGAGATGATCATTTTCTTGCTACCTCTGTGAAGCACATATGATTGAGGTAAACACAGAGTTAAGACTTCTATGACTGTTTTAAGTGTAGTCTTTTACTTGCCTTAAAGACTGTAGCAAACAGGCTTTTCTTTGCATGAGTTGTCTGACTAGTACCTATGTTCTTGATACACCTCTTTTCTGGTTATATAATCAGTAGGTTGTTAGAATTGCTTTTGGGAGTAGCTAGGACAAAAATCTCTTACATTTCCCATTATATTATTATATGATTATTTTAAAATGACTATATTAATAATCAAATCAGAGTCATTAGCGATGTGGTGCACTAAGAAATCAAGCAAAGTAAAGTTGGTTGTTCCATTGTTCTTTCGAAACAAGCTAAATCCAGATGAGAATGTTTCTCCTCTATAATGAAATTTCTCCTTCCAAGATCAAAGTTCACCAAACAAAAAACCCTGATATCAGAAATTAGAAACACCATTTTTGGACTGTAGGTCAGTGTAGTTCAAGAGACCTCCTATAACATACAGCCTATTTCTATTGCCCTGGGTTGCCCCAAGAAGACTCCTTAAATTTCAGGCACAGAACACAGAGTCTTGAGCTGGAATTGACATGTATGCCTCCTTCCTGGGAACTAGTTTCATAATATTAAATGGTTCTTTGCATGCTTGCAAAGGAGAAAATAACAGTGTTATACAATTATGACACATGGACCATAACAATATCCACTGTTACATGATAACCCAAAAGGTTTATTAGTGGCACACATTTAGAGGTAACAGATTGTCTTCTCATTGGATTTAACATACACTTAACAAGAGGAAAGTTATGGCTGTCAGTGGGAACCTAACCAAGTATCATCTGATCTAGTGTAATCATGGATCTTAGTGGAGAGCAACCACCTCTTTGCTAAACTAACATAATTTCCATTGGGTGCTCAAAATATCGGCCCTTATATGTAGAGGTGAGTGTAATAGTAATGCCTTATCAAGGATATTTCTCTTTTCAACATATGAGGCCATTTAAAAAGAATGTAAGTCAATAAACAGCAGAAATGTGGAGTCTAGTCCCAATGTATATTGTATATAGATAAAACATTCCCACATTTAATAGTTGTGAATATTTCTTAAGAGAGTTTACAAAAATTGAAAGAGCCAGAAAATGAGGGAGTTTGCTCAGCCATTGGGTCTGCTAGCAGTATCAGAAGCCACACCAATGTAGTCTTACCAACATGATACCCAAACATGAGTTGAGCAAGAATGACACAATAGACATGACAGAGTAAATGGGGGGAGAGCACTGGTCCTCGGAACTACACAAAAAACTGCTGGAAACTCAGGAATTCTGAGAGTGGGAGAAATTGTCTTCTCCAGGAAGAGCACACCAATTCCAATACCACATTGTCATCCCTGAAGACGTGTGTATAAGTAACGCTCTACAGACTGAGCAAGTTATTTTTAGAAAACATATGTAAGTACATCTATGCATGTAATAACAATTAATGAAAAATAAAGGCAATAAATTCTACAAAGAGCAAAGATGTACATGGAAGGGTTTGTAGGGAGGAAAATGAAGGGAGAAATGTAAGTATATTATGATCTGAAGAATAAAAGAAAAGTAGGTTAAGCTAACAGGCTGAGTACACAGTAGGATGGCTGTTTAAGTCTTAAGTTAACTCAATGTATATTCTTAACTCTGGCTGTGAGGTCCAGAAAAACACCAGGATCTTAAAATGCAAGAGATATTTTTATCATAATGCATTGCTAAAGCCTGAAATGATAAGGAACAGTGTTGAGGAAATGATGAGGGTTGTGAAGGGCTGAAGACAAGAAAGTATAAAGCCTATTCAGGGAACTGCCAAAGGATCAGAGGTCTTATGCAATCTAAGACCAGAACATATAACACTGGCTGAATCCTAACATCTTAGGCATGAGTCTATAGCAATTGCCACTGTGGGACTGAGTGTCACAGGACCTCACCTATATGCTACTTATCACAATCAAAGATTCAACCTTCTGCTTACTGTTGTCTGATGACCCCGCTCAAACACCAGAATCAATGGATTACAGCAGCTGCCTTGGTCAAGGGCTCTCTCTGTGGGTTGAAACCAGCAACATTATGCTTCCAATGGACATGTATAGTGTCATAGTCTCTACATTCCAAAGCCTAGAACCATCTATTCCTAACTTGGGGTTTCTACACATAAAGATTAAGGATCAAAGCAGCTGCAAAGAAAATGTTTCTTCTTGTTTTTTCATGATCCCTATCTAGCTGGAGCAAAGGGTCCCAGGCCAGATGAGTAGAAGTAATCTACTAATATTTTATCTAGTATTAGGGACTATATGGATGAAGAATATAGAGAGTAACAAACATAACGTGAGATTATTCCAACTGAGTTTCAACAAATAAGCAAGTAGAATAAACCTCTGAAACTTTTTTTATTAGAAAGAAATAACCAAACCTCAAGTAAAGGAAGTCGTCATCCCTTAAACTCATGGAGAACACAGGCTTCTCCCTGTCCTCTGGGTTACTATCTTCCTGGAGAAAAATTGAAACAACAAAATACAACCTGATAAAACTCATTGTAAAATTGGAATATCTTATTAAAATAACTCTTGGGACAGTTTCGAGTTGCTTTTGTGACTCTACTCTCAAAATATTGCTTTTTTAATTTCTACACCAAAATTTTAGTCACATTTTTAGTCACATCAGACTGCTATTTAGAATATTTTTGCATGTTTTATGCTCTTTTTAGGTGATTGCTTCATATTGTAAAAAGGAAAGTTTTGGAAAAAAAAAAACAGAAAAATAAAACAAAACAAACAAACAAACAAAAAAAAACCCTGAATGTAAAAGTAACAGAACCAAAGCAAAACAAAACACAAAGCCAAAAATAAACAAACAAACAAAAAACCAAGCTGGCTTCCCTGGCAGGACACAGAACACCTGGCAAGATTTGTGCCTGAGACAGAAGCCAAGGGAAGCAGACAGAATTCCAGTCATCCTGGTCAACACATTGGAATGAGCATGCTTATCAATAATTCAGCAGTTTCACTTTCTTCATGAGCAGTATCTTTTAAAAAATGCTTTTTTTTTTTGTCCTTTTTGAAACATGTTACCAGCATCTTTGAAGTTAGTTGTCTGCATGCTAACCAGATACCTTACAAAGCAGGCAAACAAGCACAGAGAAATGCCAGATAAAAGTAAATCAGATTTTCATGAAGGTTAAGGTGAAAAAGATATACCTAAAACACCCTCTTTGCCTTTTAAATTAAATCCCAGATAAAACAAGTAAAAATATTCACCTTTGTGGAGAGAGTGAAATACAGAGATTTTAATATGAAAAGCCAGCATAATTTTTACTTATCTTTTATGCATGCTTTAGGCTATAAATTGATGTGGCTTTATCTATGATTTAAAAAATTCATGACTCAATTTTGAAGAGACTGAAGAACTAGTATCTATAAAATGATACTCATCACTGTTCAGAGATATTTTTATAACATTTTGATCCCAAACCTAAAGTAAGGGAATCTTACTTCTTAATTCCATAATTTTGTTTGTCTCTGTGATACATTGATGTTGAGCTTTCTGTCAAAATTTCATAAAAATACATCTCAATACTTTTCAGAATAGGATTAGAGTCATAAAACACAAGCCATAGAGAATATGAGTTAGCTAACAGCAATAAAGAAGGGAAGGAAGGGTTTATAATTAGAATAGATTCAGAGTGACAGCTGGTGAATGACAGAATTTTGAAAGGGAGTTATCTCTTCAGTGTTTGTGTTTGAGAGTGATCAACAAGCCACTTTGCATCTCCTCCTAACAGCCAACTGTGGGAACTCTTCTGTGGTAGCAAAGGGCTCCCAGGCCTGTGTAATGGCTAACTTTTATTTTATTTAAATTGATAAATACCCAAGAGTTTTGAAGTGTAGAATAGCTCAGACTTACTCATGGTTTAATGTAGGCACTCAGCAAATATTAAATGGAATTGAGCTGAATTGGTTTTGAGAAAAATAGCCATCACTGTTGCAAGTTCAGCAAGTTGTCACACACTGCTATATAACAAAAATCAATAAGATTCTTCTGTTCTGTTTCAAAGCTTTCCAAACAATCATTCATGTATCAGATATAATTTTTAATTGCAAATTAAAAGAAGCATTCAAAGAGAAGAATATTGTAAATAAGAAAAAGTATAAGATGTCAAATAAATTTATAATATATGAAATTATTAATATATAAAATGTGAAAATAATTTCTAATTTGGAAATAGACACTATGATATTTTAAAATAGGTATACTAATAACCAAATACTAGCAAAATGTATAAACATGAGAAAGTAAGCAAAAATGTCTATTTTTTTAAAAAAGTTCAATTTCCCCATAAATTATTTAAAATTAAGTTTCATTTCTTCACAACTCCCTCCTTATAAACTTTCATGAAACCCTAAGATTAACAATATCTTTAACTGGTGAGAAGTAGTTACTTTAAAAAAGTAAGTTTCTAGCAAAGATATAAACAATGTAGCTCCAGTGGAGGGGACTAAGTGTCATATACTTAGCCAGCATTGACACAGATGTTTTCACATAATAATCAGTGAAAGGACAAAACCACATTAGTTTAGTGACAATTGAAGAGAGAGGCAAAGAATTAACTAAAAATCATCAGAGCTGAAGGGAAGGGAGGGAATTGTACCTTTAAAATATTGCCACTGAAGGAGATGAAGCAGTTTACGGATCTAAACCAGCAATAATCACAACCCTCTTAAATGTATACAACATGATAAAATTTCAAGAGTCGCTATCTTCTTTCCACAAATGATTTTTCAACTATATTCATTATCTAAAATATAATATATTTTCAAATCAATTATATTCTTCCTAGAAGTATCAAATTGTCCATAGCAGACCCTAAAGGAGAACCAATTGATGTGGTTTTTCTTTCTGATGGTCATACTATTTCCATCCTTGGTCTGAGAAATGAGATGTAAGGCAGGGCACATTTCTGATAGTTAGTGACAATGAGTGCTCAACTCAGTCATTGATGGGCATCTATGTCTACCCTCACTCCCAAATCCCATCTCAAAAGCATAGAGAAAATGGGTAGACAAGAACATAGAGACAGAGGTTGTGAGAAGGTAGTGGTATAAGGGTAGTATAAAATGCTGTCCTGTAGACATGACATCATTGTTGCATGTATGATCTCACAATGGTTCTGGTTATCTATGAAGACCTGCATAAGATCACTCCAGCTGAAAATTCCAGCAAGAGTGGAGGAATGGGTCCTGGCAAATTGTTTTGCAGTTGATGGCTCCTGGGAGATCAGGAGTCACACTTCTTTAGAAGTCTGGCAACTGGAAGTTTCCCCTAAACCCTGGTGAAACATGCCATTCAAATGAGCATATAGACAGAGATAATTAGACTCAGTGTTTCAAACAAATAAAAAGATGGTCATGGAGTTGGGAGGGTTCTGTGATATTTCTAGGGTAAAATTGGAGGGAGAACTTGAGGGGTTAATATGATTTGCCATATACATTATTCAGGTTTACGAAAATTTCAAAGATAAAAGTGTGAAAGAAAATAAAAACAAACACTTCCTTGTTTACCATTTAACACTGAGCTAATCATCTCTACTTTTACATAGTCCAGGGCCTCAAACCAAAAAATTGTGTTGACAATGGACTCCATCCTTTACATCGATTAACAAGCAAGAACATCCCCAATACACGAGCCTACAGGCCAAGACTTTCTTTTCAAGTTATTTTAGGTTATATCTGGTTAATTATTAAACCTAAGGAACACACGTGGTAACTCAGAATTTTAGAAAAAAAATTTCTCAATGAGTTGGTGGTACAGAAATAAACAGATACATCTAACACATGCATGGCAATAGTGCCATGGATGGCTTGGAACTGTAATTACAGACAGTTGAGAACTGCCGTGGGTGCTCAGAGTTCCTCCCACAGTACTCCAGAGAAGCAGCCAGTGCTCTTAAGCATTGAGCTATCTCTTCAGCTCCAGGCAAAGGTGGCATTCACCTTTAATCCCAGCACTCAGGAAGCAGAGGCAGGAGAATCTTTGTGACTGATGCCAGCCTAGTCTACAGAACCTCCAAGGCAAAATAAAACAAAACAAAAAACAAAAACAAACAAAACAAAACAAAACAAAAGAACCTAAAAAACAAACAACCAACTAAACACAAACAACCTATCTGGGGTGGGGAAGCAACAAGAAGAAAAATAAATAAAAGAGAAAATTCACAATGAGGTTACGGTAACCGCTCTCTAATAACAAAGAATCAAACTACACAAAGACATAATGAGTATGTGAAAAGATAACAGGATATAAAAATAATCATTTTACAAAATTACATGATGTATGGAGAAGAATGTTTACAGCTACTAAATTGTCTCTGTGATTATTTTGGTTCTGCTCAGAAATTTCCATGGGTCCTTTCTGCTTCATTTTGGATTTGGTTTTGAAACAAGTATCTCACTAGGTAGTGCACCTTGGCCTCAGGCTCATTATATAGCCCAGAATAACCTGGAACTTAGACTCTTCCTCCTCAGTATCCTAAATGCTAATGAAGGGTGTGATTTAACTATCAAGATATGCATAAGCCCAGTTGCTGGTTGCTTGAAGATGACTTTTTGTGTGAAAGCCCAAAGTCTTTTCCCATCTGTCTCTTTATATTATAAGTCAAAGTGTAGGTAAGAAGGTCTTTAGCTTTTACTTTGTCCAACTGTAAAAATTTTCTATGACTCATTTTAATATTCACAAATATTAATTAATATTTATTATATAATTATATAATATTTATTAATTAATATTCACATTGCAAAATTACATGCTTTTTTCTGTGATACTATGCCTCCCATTAGAGCAGATCTCAGGGACAAGTAAATGACTCGATTATAACATTATTGTATGTAACTATGAAAAACAGAAATGGAATCCTCAGAGCCTAAAAAGCCAGGCAGGTGTGATGTCCTCACCAGCAATCGTAGCTCTCTAATTGTTGAGACAAGAATCAACAGAGTAAGTTGTGTACCTAGACCCATTGTATCAGATAGGTACAGGAAGAGATAGCATTTAAGGTTCAAAAATACATTGAACCTTAATTTCCAGCCTTCAGAGGTAAGGGTACCTACATATATACGTGCCCACACATATGTTCACCTGTATATATACAAATGTAAATCACATGCAAATACACAAAAATAAAAGAAATAAAATTATCTTTAAAATTTAAGGCCATGTGTTTCTTTTCATTCAAACAAAAGAAAGGCTTCAAGATACTTTGATCCTTGCAGGACAAGGTCTGCATACACACTACCCTTTGCGTGACCACTCGTAATACTTTTGGGGAGAAGCTACAGTTTCTCCACTACCTGTGGTAATTGAGTCATACAGGTTGTAGATTAGCTACATAAAGGAAAACCACTTTCAACCTAAGCTCCTGATCAACACCATTTAGAAAGTTTCTTGATAAAATACAACTGATGGCTGTAATTTCCAGTAGCATAAAAATAGTTTGATTTCAGGTTTGAAATGCTACTCAAGTGATTCTCTTGGAGGATTTAATATTGATTTAGCCTGAAGTGGTTGCTATTCTGAACATTGTTTTATTAAAACTGAATGCTTCCCCTGTCAGACTCAATAATTTTAATCAAAACTTTTATTCTTCCTAATCATATATGTGTGTATATTTTTGAAACCTAGAAGTTTTATCACACAAAATAGCAACAGTAATATGTTCAGAAATTCCCTCTACTTAGGAAATTATATTGTTAAGATGGAGGCATAAAATATTAATGATAAATTATATAAAGTCTATTTTTAAAAGCACAATTCTTTTTACAGGTGAGATTTACTTCAACTTAAATTAGATGGTATCAGAACATTTTATTTTAGAATCTTCTAAAGACAGATTCATAGTATTCAGTGATAAGAAACAGAAACAATTGCCTGTCAGGAAAAGTATTACTGTAATGATAGGTCTACCCAATTCACTGACTAGTGCACAAAGAAACAATAAAAATAAATGGAATCTTAAAAACAAATGGTTAAAAAATAAATCCATACATTCTTAAATAAAAATATTTGATATATGAGGCACAGTTTCAGATATACTTTTAAAAACTTTTCTCAAATTAGGCTTTTTAATGAAAATATCTTTAGAGAATACAGATTTTTTTTCATGTAGACTGACAGCATCAAGTATATAAAAGCATACTATGTAGGTAAAACAACTACACCTGAAAATCAGAGTATATTGGCACATGCCTGACAACCAGCCCTTGGGACTCCAAGATCATTGAAGGTAATTTCATGTGTGTATTGAGTTTCATGCAAAGCTTAGATTCATAGATGTATACTGACTCAAAAAATAACAAATAAATGGAAAAAGAAAGAGGTGATCAATTTTGGGAGGTGGAGGTAGGAGGGACTGGGCAGAGAGAAGCAGAATAATTTTATCCAATAGAATATGTATTTAAAATAGTTAAAAAAATAAGAAATTTAGAATGTTACTTTGACTAGATATTATCATTTTCTTTTTGGGTTACACTGTTAGCCTAAGGTCACAGTTCTAAAGCCAAGGATTATTTTGGGGTTTTTGATTTTGTAACAAAAAAATATCATTTCATAGCTGATGGCTTTCTGACAATTGTGTGGGGTTTGCTTCATAGTAATTCTAACATGTAGGTTATGTTAAGGCTACTTCAGACTATTGACCCTTAGAAATTTTAATTACTTCTCCTTGATGAAAAAAAAATAGTAGAAATTCAGAATGAAAATGCTCTCTTGAATGCAGGCTTTATGTTTATTTCCTTGATCTTAAACTTCAAAAAATATGAGAGTAGTATGTGCATGTTTGTATGGGTTGTATTTATATATGTGCATACATGTTCATGTATACAGATGCATGGGGAGCTCAATCAACAATGTTGGGTCCTTTTTTCAGTTACCTTCCTCATTAATTTTTGAGGCAGAGTCTAATTGAAATTAGAGCTTACTTGGCACACATATGTGAAAGCATTGTGATTAACTAATATAGGTAGAGAGCCCCACCCATTACTTGTGGTCCAGTTCCCTGGACTGAACTCTTAGATAATAAAAAATGGAGCTGAAGACAAACACCTATCTTTTTTTGCTTCATGATTTCAAGGTAATGGAATGAAATACACCAAATTTCCTGCTACTGTGGCTTGCTCACCATCATAAACCTGACTTCTTAAATTACCTCAGTCAGGATGTTTTCACACTTTAACAGGAAAGTAACTATGATAGTATGCTTCTTCATTTTCTATTTCTATTTTATTACTTTTCATTTTCTTTATTCAGTTGATATCATGTGATATCAGCTGCTTCTTCAAGCAGGTATGGGATGTGTTAGGTGGTCTTAGCTAGATAAATATGTGGAGAAATATGGCTGTGGTAATTGTCCAGATGGGAAGATTGAAGTGAAGTCTGCTTTCCTAGTAGTTACATTCCAATAACTTGTCTCCATTCACACTAGGTAGGACATGTGTTTGTTAAGAGAAGAGACTCATTAATAAACACCAAGGTATGTGGCCATCTTTCTAAAAGTTCTCCTAGTTGAGCCTGCATGGAATAAGGGCTTGAGAGAGTATTCTTGGTTCTGTTTCAGACAAGAAATGCTGATGTTTGTCACTGTGTAGAGGTCTTTGTGAACTTGGAAACATATCAGCCTTTTTATTGATTCACCATCAAAGAGCAGCCAGCACAAGTCAGAGTCAAAATATTCAGCTGGGCTGTTATTCTGTATAGAAAAGCATTTTTATATAAAGAATATCATACAGTGAGTTTTGACCAAGCATAAGGCCTGGCTTATAGCTTTGGGGATCTACTTTCTGTATATTTATTGCAAATATCGACTTCCAAATTCTCTTCTCATGTTACTCATAAAAAACAAAATGTATTATCTATATTCAGGGTAAAAGGGGACAAATTCATAATCAGGACAGCAAGAGTATCTCTGTCACAGCCTGGTGGTGTCATGTGTCACACAAGTTCTCTACTTGACATAACCATGAAACATTTCAGCCTTTGCAGTAAGATAGATAAGAGAGTCAGCTATGAGAGTTGCAGGAAAGCATTAGTGAAGAATATATCCTTCCAGAACAGCTGATTGATTGGTAGAATTCCATGTGTCTAACATGTTGTGTCTGCCATCATTCCTCTTTCTTTCTGTGATATCATCAGCTCCTACCATGGTCACCTCTATATCACCATCTAAATGTTCTCACAGTATGCTTGGTATCTCCTCTGTCACCCTGTGTGCAATTTTACCATTATATGAAAAAATTTAGCTGCATTGACTTTAGCTTATCAAAAACATTCATAGGGGCTGAAAATGTGCCTTGTTGGTAGAGTGCTAATATCATCATCAGAGACCCCAAGTCCAATGTCCTACAAGGATACCACCACTACCAACAACAGAAAAGTGTAGTTCTAGATAGGTATACTGTCTATAGGCTGTAATCCTAACCCTTGGAAGACTAAGGTAGGTTTACTATGACTTCCATGTTAAGCTGGGCTACATAGTGAGTTCTGAGATATCCTGAACTACAAAGTGAGACTTTCTGTCATTGGAACAAGAGTAAAATAAATGAGAGAGGATGAAATGAAATGGAAAATAGAAAAAAGATTTTGCAGTTACTAGTCTCCACAGAATCTTGAACCCTGACTCTAAATAAATATCTGAAGATATTTTTCTGGGGGCTACTTATTATTACTTCATCTATCCTCCTATCTAGTTATAAGAATGTGACTTCAGGATTAATTCATATCTTGATTTTTCACTCTAATAATACATCATCCCTATATCTGGATGCATACATCTGTCTTGTTCTTCTGATGTCTGTGCTTTTATTTCATTCTATTGCTATATCCCAGTTGATTTCCTACTTGTCTATGGTTTTTAACATTTTCTACAGTTTTTTAAACCCTGTCTACAGTTGTCTTTTATTATCACCTTGATATGACATACTTACATGAAAATATTCATAACTTAAAATATAGAAAAATAACATTTGAATCAATATTATGAACATTTCCATTATTCTCTCTCAATATGATATGTAATAAGATTTTTAAAAATTCAAAAGCCTTGCCAAATGGCTAAAATTTATAGTCACAGCAAAGATATAAAAAAAATACACCATTTGTAGATGTAGAACTCAAAACAAGCAATAATTTTAGTTTCAGAACAACTGCATTTAAATCCCAATTTGAAATTCAGCGGGTAAATGTTTGCAGGATCAATATCTAAACATTCTTGCCACGTTTGTCTCACTTTTTATGTTCATAATAATGTCACTCTGGTAGATTATTTCAGGCATTTAATGATGCTATCTTTGTGAAAAATGTTTAGAACATTAACCAATATACAACGAGTCCTTGGTTAGTGTTAACAGCAACCAGCACCCTGTCTTCACACACACTGTTGATCTGTATTGTACCCCAGTAGACTGTACAGTTGTACCTAATAGCTTTGTGTGAGTTTTTAATGTATGTTCATACTGTCAAGTAACAGGGTTTTTTTTCATATCCTGGAGCTTTAGCAGGTTTATATGGAGTTGTATATACATGGTGTGTGAACCCTGGGAGCATATGGCTCCTAATTAGTCTTGATAATGATAAAGGATGACTGTTTAAGAGGTCAGTTTGCATCCTCTGGAGGTTACACTACTTCATAAACACAGAAAAGCATAACTCCCTGTGACACAGCAGTCAGTTACAGTGAAGTAAAGTTGGCCTGTTACTGCTATTAGTATCTAACATGCTGGCATTGCTCCCAATCCACAGTTGTAGAACAGTCTCAATGATTCCATCACTGACAACACAGTGAAATATTGATACAGTAATTAGTTTTCTGCACCATATGTTCTGAATTTTGCATATAGTTATTATGCAGCTAGGATTCCTGGGCAGATGATTAGGAGAGCAGGAATCTCAGCATGATGTGATGCTTTTGCTGAATGAGCTGTAGCCTTCTCTAACATGAACCAAAGAGAGGTTTCCGACAGCACTAATAGTCATCGTTGATGTAATAGATGGGTTCACAAAGAAGACACAGACCTGGCAAGGGAAAAGCAAATAGAACAATCTTTAATCTTTTCTATGCTTCCTTTATTCTCAGCCTTGTTCAGCTTGCCTGATGACCATTTTGTGGTGGGTATTGACCATCAACTATCTACAGTAAAGCATGGTTTCTGAGTATATAAATCATTCTTACCATCTGCTTTTCAGATATGATTTTCAATTTTACTAATAGTTGATGGCACAGCTGTGTGAAAGATTACAAAATATCCTGGATACCTAAAGTTGATTCTTTCTTTAGGTATGCTTATTTTGTTCTGTATCTCTTGGCTGTCCCATAGGAAGTCAGGAGCTAAAGAGGTCTCCCAAGCTAGTAGACTCCACAGCGTCACACCCAAGAGAAGTCAAAGCAGTGAATTGTGTGCCAAGTAGCTTGTGACACCAGACAGAAGGACTGGTAAGACTGAGTTTGCCCAAACCCTGTGACTCAGAATTGAGTATGGTAGGCATAGGGCCAGTTCTTTGCCAGACTCTACCTAATCTGGAGCAGTAACCATGACAGCCCACTGAGAAGACCATAATGACCAGTCATGGCGCATAAAAACCTAAAGTTCTGAATACTAATGAGGTACCTAGACAGGCTCTGTGTGTTCAGCCACTGTGTTTCCCTTCCTGGGTATTTCTTCCTGCAAAAGGTATTTAATCCCTGGTTTACCCTGAGCAAGGTGTGTGCATTCACATTGGTCATTAAATAAAGCAGTCTGGACAAGTGAGGACCCTTTCTTAAGTGAGGACCCTCTCTTCATCAATGATGGGCATGTGGGGGTGTGGCTTCATCGTAAAGAGTCTTGCCTAAATCTCCGGAGAAGGCCTCTCAGCCCTTGCTTATTCTAGTCACTAGGAACCAAACCAGGTCCACCCATGTCGCAGATCTGCTTTCCCCTTCCAGATTAGTGCATGGTCAATAGAACTGAGGGGAAGGGCTGATTGAAGACTTGTTCCCAACTCCCAGAGGTACACCTGTAGCACCTGGATGCCCAGGAGGCAAAACCACAACCATCATAGACTCTGCTGTTATCCACCTGAAGAAAACACATACTAAGGACTCACATTAAAGACTGTGTTCTGCCTCCCCTGAAGCACTGGAAGCACTTCAGACAGACCAGTGGTGAGGAAAACAGGAAGCCCAGCAGTAAACCACACAAACATAGGAGCTACTTAGCAAACAGAAGAGAGATGACATTTAAACAAATCGGGTAGGGGCACATTTTCTTTCCATCTCAAGCATCTCCAGTATTAAAATCTGTTGTACCAATCACTATTGGGGGTACATTTGCAGTATATTATAATCTAGAAAAAATACCATAATTATACTCTCTGAGTGTCTTTATTGGGGTTTAATGCAAATAGACAGCATGACCAAGGCACCTCTTATGAAAAAAAAAACATTTAATTGGGGCTGGCTTACAGGTTCAGAGGTTCAGTCCATTATCATCAAGGCAGGAGCATGGCAGCATCCAGGCAGGCATGGTGCAGGAGGAACTGAGAGTTCTACATCTGAAGATGCTAGTGGAAGACTGACTTACAGGCAGGTATGGTGAGGGTTTTAAGCTCATGCCCATAATGACACACCTACTCCAATAAGACCACACCTCTTAATAGTGCCACTCCCTGGGCCAAGCATACACAAACCATTACACCGAGGTTGACTCTTATCTTTTTTCCTCTGTAAGAAATGTTAAATGACACCGTATTTCAAAGTTGCAATGTTAATGCTATTTAATTTATGGTAGGAAGCATTCCACTGGCTGTCACTACTTCAAAGACAGCTCAGTACCCAACATAGATCTTAAGTTTATGAATTTTGTGTGACCATCCAAGTTCGTCTTTCATAATTTACTAATACTCTAGGATAAATAAAAATAACGTGCAGAAATTAGCAGACTCCATCCATATCTATATATTTTATTGAAATTCTGAAGTTAGGATATATTTATTTATATCAATATATAATGATATTATTATAGACACCTAAATTCTATTTAGAGGATTGTTGGTTGAGGACAGGAAGTTTCAACAGATAGATATTCTGAGCTGGGTGGGAAAGACAGAAGAGTAAACCATAGTTGATGTTTCTCCAGAGGGACAGCTAGAGACTAGTGAGTTGACTTTTGTCATGTTTCATCCTGGTGGTTCTGTAGCTGCTTCTCCACAAACACACAATTTGCTTACTATCTGGAATCAGAGAATGTCCTATCATTTTTTTAATCTTACATAGAAAGGCTCAGGTTGAAAAGAAAATGTGTTACTGGTTTTAAACATACAGTAATTTGACACCAAAACAAACAAAGCAAAACAAACAAACAACCAAGACCAACCAATCAAACAAATAATGAAACAAACAAACAAAAACACCTTATCATTGTCAAACAGTGTTCATTTATTATCTAGAAGTTTCCATGGGTTGGAGAACCTATCACATCCAGTCAAAGTCTCACCTGGTTCTATCTTGGAGGTGGCTGGTGCTGCAAACTGATATGAGGCTCAACTATAGAATAACACACTTCCATCTTTCCTTAGGATGTCAAAAGAAATTATCCCCCTGTAAGAATAATCTTCATGATGACATATTATTTTAAAGTCATTTAAAAATGATTTTATTTAAGAAGATACATAAAGACATATTAAATGACATTTAAAGACATATTAAAGTCAGGAAGTGCGCCGAGAACAGATACAATTTGCAATGGAGAATATTTCACTATGTAATACAAACACAGAAGTGACATCTTATTACTTTTGCCTAAGTTTGGTACCAGGCTTCACTTTGAGGGAGAGTTGAGAACTACACAGTTCTACACTGGGAAGTGGATAATGTGTAGGCTTTATCCCAGGCAGCTTTCTAAGATAGTGATGAGCAGGAATACCTGTGAAGTCATGACAACACACATCATTATGAACAGTAGATTTGAGAGCTATTGGATAAAACTACATCTCTTCTCCCTCTGAAAAGAGAAGCAATAAGTTATGACCATTATAACTAGAATACCTAAAGAAGACAGGCGTACAAATAACAATATATAAAAGGTTCAGCATGTATTTATATATTTACGGCTATATATATTTGTACATACATATGTGTAGACAATGACAGTTAATGAAAAGGAAAGCTAGAAGTTTGAACAAGAGCAAAAAGGGATACAGTGGAGAGTATGGACAGAGGAAATGAATGAGTAAATAATGTAACTATATCATAGTATCAAACTGAAGAAATAATTAAAAAATAAAATAAAGGATGGACTTAGAAACATGTAAGCTAATGTATGTCTGTCCTCCTCATTTTCTGAAAAGACATACTCACTCCGGAAGTTATAGTATTTGACAGTGCATTCACTGATGTGACGATGTTCTGTAGTTGATTCTTTATAAAGGAAGATGTGTCACGATCAGAGGAGAAACTAAAAAAAAAAGCTATTTTACTCTGAACTGTGTAAGGACACAGCAAAGAGACTGGGTGTAAAGCATAAGAGAACTATCTAAAGGTACCAAATCTGCTGCATCCATGTTTTAGACTTCAGACTCCAATACTCCAAAAAATAAATATCACCTGATTTATATATTTTTATAGCTTAATCTGTCTACCACATGCCCACTGATACATTACAATCAAAATTTAGATAAAAATGTCTTTACTGTTTTTGCGTTAAACTGCTAAACTAAAGTTTGGCTGTCATTTAATATAAAGCTCCGGAACAATTTAGGGAATCATTCTTTCTAAAAGTTTTCTTTTTAATTAAAGAAAACTTATGCTTTATAGAACAATTTGCATTGAATATATTTACCCATACATGCATCAAAACATGAAAATGAATGAGTAGACTTAATTTCCCTCCAGAAGGCTGGATTTGGTAGAGTTTTTAAGGAGATATGTGTGCTGCATATGAAGATGTTTCATCTGCACAGCTATGTCAGCTGCAGATTGAAATGACAACATGAGTGGTAAACAAACTATGATGAATTGGAATCAAAGGAAGAGGAACCAGGGCACAGATGATTGCTCAACAAGATTTACAGAATTGAACAGGAGCAGGACCCTCTCAGAATCAGCATTTATTTTCAGGATATACAACAATAATTATTTAGGGAAACAACTATCTTTAATGGATGGATTATGTCTAAAATGTAAAATAGCACATGATTTATATCTCCACTGACTAGGCCTCATTTGTGCATGTGTCCATGTATGTATTTTTCTTTCTTGCATTAAATGAATGCTCACTGCCTTCAAGCTGTGTGAAAGAGTTAGGAGTGTGCACAGAAATGAATATCATCTGGTTTATGATAACCAGGCTGTGGGGCTTGTTAAGACATTCACATAAACAAGTATGTTTTGTGCTCACTTTCTTAAATAAAGGAGATAAGCTGTTGACAGTAGACATAGAGGCAGGCTGTAAATTTCTGTTATAAGTAGACTGATGAGTAGTCTCAATCACATATGAAGATCTTAGTGAGTTCCACTGGGCAAGTCTCAAAATGTTTCTCCTTCTCCTCCCACTCTTCTCCTTTTTCTTCTTCTCCGCCTCCTTCTCCTGCTTCTCTTGCTCTTCCATCTCATCTTATCTCATCACATCTCATCTCATCTCATCTCATCTCATCTCATCTCATCTCATCTCATCTCATCTCATCTCATCTCATCTCATATTGGTTTAAGTATGTGTGGAGGAAGTTGAGGGGTATGTATGCACACCATGTGTTTTCTCAATCACTCTTTGCTTCATATATTGAAATTAGTTATCTCACTTAACAGGGAGCACAAACATTTGTGCTATCCAGCCAGATCTGGTGTTCTGCTGGACTCTGACCATCTCTTTCCAGTTCTGGGTTCACAGGTACATTTTATGTGCTGGCTGGAGATCAGAATTCATACTCCCATGCATCTTCAGCAAGCACTTTACCCAGATAACCTTTTAGCCCTGTGTTCTAATTTTCTTACTTACGTGCACTCACAGCAGAGGCTGTAATTTCCTTGTACTTCCTGCTCTGGGGACACTTTATTTCTTTGATATATATAGAAAAGATGATATAGATATAGATGATATAGAGATTATAGAGATAGATAGAGATAGAGATAGAGATAGACATAGAGATGATAGAGATAGAGATATCAAAACTTGGAGAGTTTTCTAAACATATATACTCATTATTCTCAAGCAAGCAAAACAAATTACATTTCTTAAGAGAAAAAATTTATTTCATTACAGCAGATTGTATTCATATAAAGAAAATCAGTACTTCTTGATGGGTAGCATCCTGCCAATAAAAGTGGTTTATCTAGATACATAATTCTTAAACTTTGTAAGTCTTTTTAAAAACCTAGATGAGAAACCCATTTCCCCCTAAAATACAGAGCACTAGGGAGCCCCATTGTCAGGAAATACATAGCTCTACCGAACTTCACCAGGCCTGAAGCACCAGGAAAGTCCAGGTTAATTCCCTTCACCTCACCCATTCCTTAGTCTGTAGAGTCCCCCAGGGAAATCCAAGTTACCTTGAGTTGTGTGCTCTCCCTGGAGCTCCGTAATCCAGCCACAATTTTAATACCCATTAGAGCAAGCCTTGGATATCTTAACACAACCACAACATTAGAAAATGACCTTAAATCCAACATTATAAAGATGATGGTGGCAGGAAATAATCAAAGCTGGGACTGAAATCAATGTTAAAAAAAAAAGGAAAAATTCAAATAATCAATGCAACCAAGAGCTGTTTTTCTTTTTTTTTTTGAGAAAGTCAGCAAACTAGAAAACACCTTAGCCAAACTAATTAAAAGGCAAAGATATACCATTCAAATTATAAATTTATAAATCAGGAATAAAAAGGGGAACATAACAATAGACACTGAAGAAATCCAAAGAAACTTCAGGTCCTACCTCAAATGCTTATCATCCACAAAAGTAGAAAATCTAAATGAAATGGATGATTTTCTGGATAAAATGCAATTACAAAAATTAAATCAAGATTGGATAGTCCTATAACCTCTAAGAAAATAGAAGGAGTCATTAAAAATCTGCCAAACAAACAAACAAATTAAAAAAAAAACAAAACAAAAGCAACCAACCAAACAACAACTCCAGTAACAAATGGTTTTAGCACGGAATCTGCCAGATTTGCAAAGAAGAACTAATACCTATATTCCTCAAACTATTCCACAAAATCGAAATGGAAGGAACTAAACTCATTGTATAAGGCAGCAGTTACTCTGATACCTATATGACACAAACATTCAACAAAGAGAACACCAGACTAATTTACTTTAGGAACATTGATGCAAAAATACTCAAGAAAATACTTGCAAACCAAATTCAAGAGCACATCACAAACATCACCCACCATTATCAGGTGGATTTTATTCCAGGAATGCAGGGGTGGTACAATAAACAAAAATCCATCAAAACAATCTACCATAATAATAATAATAAAAAAACACATGATCATCTCATAGATGCTGAGTAGCCTTTGAAAAAAATCCAGCACTCCTTCATGTTAAAAGTCTTGGAGAGATCATGGAGACAATGTGCATATCTAAACATAGTAATAGCAATATATAGAAAGCCAATAGACAACATCAAATTAAATGAAGGGAAAAATAAAGCAATTTCACTAAAATCAAGGATGAGACAAGGCTGTCCACACTCTCCCTATCTACTCAAAATAGTACTTGAATTTCTAACTTTGACAACTAAAAAAGATCAAGGGGATACAAATAAGAAAGGAAGAAGTCAAGTGTTACTATTTGCAGATGATACAAAGTATATACACATGTGACCCCCCCAAATTTTACTAGAAAACTCCTATATTTCATAAATACCTTCAACCAAGGGCCTGTATTCAAAACAATGAATAGACTGAGAAAGAAATGAGAAAAATATTAACTTCCACAATAGCCACATGTAATATAAAATTTCTTGTAACTCTAACCAAGCAAATGAATGACAATTATGACAAGAACTTCGAGTCTCTGAAGAAAGAAACTCAAGAAGATATCAGAATATCTGCCATTCCCATGTATCAGAAGGATTAACATACTAAAGATGGCCATCTTAACAGAAGCAATCTATAGATTCAATGCAATTTATACTTTAATTCCAACACAATTCATCACTGACCTTGAAAGAACAATTCTCAACTTCATATGGAAAATCACAAACACCCATGATACCTATAGCAATTCTGAACAACAAAAGAACAAGAGGTATCACTGTTTCTGATTTCAAGCTGTACTTCAAAGAAATAGTAATAAAAACTGAATGGTATTTGTACAGAAACTGAAAAGTTGATCAATGGAATTGAATTGAAGACCCACAAATAAGCCCATACACATATGAACACTTGCTTTTGACAAGGACTCAAAACCACACAATGGAAAAAGAAAGCATCTTCACCAAATGGTGATGGTCAAAGTGAATGTCTGCATGTAGAAGAATGCAAATAGTTCAATATCTGTCACCCTGCCCAAAACTCAAGTATAGTGGATCAAAAACATCAACACATAATCAGACACATTAAATCAAATAGAAGAGAAAATGATGAATAGTTATGGACACATTGACACAGGAGACAACTTACTGAACAGAACACTAAATGCACAGGCTCTCAGATCAACATTTAATAAATGGGGCCTTACAAAACTGAAAGACTTCTGCAAGGCAAAAGGGACACTGTCAAAACAACAAAATGGCAGCCTAAGGGATATGAAAATGTTTTTACCAACCCTACATCTGACAAAGGGCTAATACTAAAAAATATGAAGAACTCAATTGGTTAGATACACACAAATCAAGCCAATTGAAAGATGTGGTACAGACATAAACAGAGAATTATCAGCAAAGAACTCTTGAATAGATGAGAACACTTAAAGAAATGTTAAATGTGCTTGGTCAGGGAAATACAAATCAAAATGACTCCAAGATTCCACCATACACTCATCAGAATGGCTAAGATCAAAAATTCAAATAACAGCACAAGCTGGAGAGAACATGTAGTATGAGGAACACTCCTCCATTGCTGGTGTGTGTAAACTTGTACACACACTCTGGAAACCAATTCGGCAGTTTCTCAGAAAATTTGGAATAATTCTAATACAAGACCCAGATAAAAAGCACTCCTAAGCACATACCCAAAAGATGCTGAACCATACCACAAGGAGACAAGCTCAACTATGTTCATAGAAGTTTTAATTATAATAGACAGAAAATGAACCTAGATAGCCAGAACCAACTTAGATGTTTCTCAAGTGAAGAATGGATACAGAAGACGTGGTACATCTACACAATGCAGCATGACTCAGCTCTTAAAATCAATGACATCTAGAAGAGAGAATAATAGTCATAGGAGGGAGATAAGCAGAGACAAGATGGAAGGGGAACAAGTGTTCAGGATCAGGTGTGGGGAGACACAGGAGAGATGACCAGAAGACCATGACAATGAATGGAAATCTGCTACTGACAGGTCTAGGGAGGTGGGGGGTATCTCGAGGAATTGCTAAAAACAAGGGATAGGAGAGGCACCCAAGAATCAATGGGGGTGACTTTAGCTGTGATTCATATCATTGAGGAAACTGTAGCTGAAGAAACCACCTCTTGTACCCAGACAGGAATTCCAGTGGAACGATTGGGACACAAACCCACTTACAAAACTTTCAATCCACAATTCATCCTGTCTACAAGAAATGTAGTGACAGAGGATGGAGCAGAGATTGAGGAAATGGCCAAGCAATAATCAGCCCAATAGAGACATATCCAATGGGCAAGCACTAATCCCTGACACTAATTTTTTGATGCAATCAGCAGAGGTTTTTTGGGGAAGAGAGCTGGCAGCTAGTGTTCAAACTGCACACTCGCGCAGGAGTACAGTTTGACCCTGAGTGGTGGGCTAAGAAGCCTTTTAAAGAAGAAAACCACTACTAGGGGAGTGAGGAGGGGGTGAGGGGTTGTTAAGGATACATAACATAAAAATAGTAATCCCTGACACTATTAATGATGTTCTGTTGTGCTTGCAGACAGGAGCCTAGCATAACTGTACTCTAAGAGGCTCCATCCAGCAACTGGCTGTAACAGAAGCAAAGACCCACCATAAAACATTAGGTGGAGCTAGGGGAGTCTTGAGGAAGGGTTGCTGGAAGGGTTGAGGTTCCTGGAGAGGATAGGTACTCCATAAGAGGACTAAAATAATCAACTAACCCGTTGGGGATTCCCAGAGACTAAACTACCAACCACTACCAAAGAGCAAACCTGGGCTATACCTAGATACCCCACATGTACATAGCAGATGCACAGCTTGATCTTCATTTGGGTCCCCTAAAAATGCAGCAGAAGTTGTTCTTGACTCTGTTACCTAACTGTGAATCCTATTCCCCTAACTTTACTACTTTGTCTGGCCTCACTAGTCCTGTGATGATGTGCCAGGGTGGGTTGTTACTGAGGTGGGTGAGACTCCTCCTTTCAGAGAGGAAGGGATGAATGAATGGACAGGGGGAGTGAGAGTGTAATGGAGCATGAATAAATAAATAAATAAATAAATAAATAAATAAATAAATAAATAAATTGGAAAAAAAGTAATAAAGGAAAATATAACCAAACAGTTATAGACATTTAATGAATAAAATAAATACTTTAAAGAAATATAGGAAATTACAATTAAACAGGTGAAAAAAATGAATAAAAGTGTTGAACACATGAAAATTGAAATAGAAGCAGTAAAGAAAAGACAAAATGATAGAATCCTGGAGATGGAAAATGAAGGGAAGAGAACAAGAAAGACAGACACAAACATTGTCCACAGAATATAAATGGAAAAGAGAATCTCAGTCATAAAAGATTTGATAGAAGATACTTAAGTCAAATAGAATGTTCGATCTAAATAATTTCTGACACAAAATATACAGAGAACAGGAATAATATAAAAAGACCTAACCTCAGAATATTAGGAACAGAAGAAAGTGTAGAATCCCAGGTCCAAGTACTAAAAAATTTTTTCAACAAAATCATAGGATAAAAATTTCCCAACCTAAAGAAAAGCATGCCTATAAACATATAAGAAGCTTACAGAACAGAAATTAGATTGGAAAAGAACACAAAATTCTAGTGATACATTATAATCAAAACATTAAATCTACAGAACAAAGAAAGAATATTAAGAATATATAAGCTGCAAGGGAAAATGGTCAAGTAACATACAAAGACAGAACCATCAGAATTATACCTGACTTTTCTACAGAAACTCTAAAAGCTGGAGGGGCCTGAACAGACGTCTAGAAGTCTCTAAGTAACCAGAGATGTCAACCTAGCCTACTGTGCCCAGCAAAACTCCCAATTGCTATAGATGGAGAAAACAATATAATTAATATCTGTTCACAAATCCAAACCCACAAAAAATACTGAAAGAAAAACTCCAACATAAGCAGATTAAGTACATACAAGAGAACACAGAAAATATAAAAATTTCACACCAGCAAAGACATTCATACACACACAGACACATACACAAACACACACACAAATACTACCAACATCAAAATAACAGGAATTAACTATCATCTGTCATTAACATCTCTCAACAACAATAGAGTCAATTTCTCAGTAATAAGACAGACTAACAGAGTTGATCAGAAAACGGGATCCACCATTCTGTTGCATGCAAAAAACACACCTCTGAGAGAAGAAAAGCCCTAGGAACTTGTGTCCAGTCTGAGGAACTTGTGGCTCACACCTTGGTGAGGACTGCTGAGATGTGCACATCCTGGCCTTATAAATATTTTAATCTCACCTCAGGACCAAAGATGGACCTGATAGGGAGTTTTCTGCTGGATCTCATTTTCGCTCCTGGAAATGTAGCCACATTAAATTAATTTGTCTTGTCTTTTGCTGTTCAGTAAAGAAAGAAAAGAAAGGAAAGAGCAAGAAAGAAAGGAAAGGAAAGGGCTAGAAAATACTTTTCCAAGTAAATGGGTCCATGAAGCAAGCTGGAGTAGCCATCCTAGTATATAATAAAACCATATCCAACCAAAATTGATTAAAAGAGATGGGGAAGCAGATTTCATACTCATCAAAGAAAAAATTCACCAAATGACAACTCAGTTCTGAATATCTATGCCCAAAAAGCAAGGACACACACATTCATAAAAGAAACATACTAAAAATAAATAGCACATCAAACCCCACGCAGTGGAAGACTTCAACACCCCACTATCACCAATAGACAGGTAACTGAGACAGAAACTAAACAAAGAAATAATAAAACTTATTTATGTTATGAATGAAACAAACCTAACAGATATATACCTAACATTTCATACAAACAAAAAAATATATATATACCTTCTTCTCAGCACCTTACAGAACCTTCTCTAAAATTGCTCATACTGTAGGTCAGAAAGCAAGTCAACAGATACAAGTAAATTAAAATTATTTATAAATCATCAACCCAATGTAGATTAAAGCTGGACTTCAACAATAACAAAAACAACAGAATGTCTGCATTCTCAAGGAAATTGAACAATTCTCTATTCAATGTTAACTGGGTCAGGAAATAAATAATTAAATTAAAGACTTTCTAGAATTCAATGAAAATGAAAGTACAACATACCCAAACTTATAGGACACAATGAAAGCAGTGCTAGTTCATAGCACTAAGTGCCTCCATAAAGAAATAGAAGAGTTCTCATATTAACAATTAAAATTTAAGAATAAGGCTGAAAGCTCCTGAAAAAACAAAACAAAACAAAACAAAACAAATAAACAAAAAAAACAAGCAAACACACCCAAGAGGAGTAGACTGCAGGAAATAATAAAATTCGGGGCTGAAATTAATCAATTAGAAACAAAGAGAATAATACAAAGAATCACCCAAACCAAGAGCTGGTCCTCTGAGAATGTCAACAAGAAGGACAAATCCTTAGCAAGACTAACTAAAAGGCAGAGAGACAGAATTCAAATTAACAAAATCAGAAATGAAAAGGAAGACATAACAAAGGACACAAAAAATTGAAAGACACATTAGGTCTTACTTCAAAGCCCATACTCCACAAAATTGGAAAATCTTAATGAAACAGATGATAGTTTTTTTTTTTTTTTCTAGACAGATACCACTTACCAAAATTAAATGAAAATCAGGCAAATAATTTAAATAGTCTTGTAGCCACTATGGAAATAGAACCAAAAAACAAACAAACAAACAAACAAACAAACAAACAACAGAACCAGGCTTTTCATGCAGAATTCTGCCACACACTCTAATTTGTACTCTTTTATGAATTATGAATTAGAAGTCAGGGTGGTAATTATGTTGCCCCAGATCCCGAACTTCAGAAGAGAGTGTGGCCATTAAAACTTCTTAGATTACAGTTATTGGTTCTCTTCTTTAAATTTCAATGAAAATCTTACAACTCTATCCACTTAGATCATTGATAGCTCTAATAATTTGCACACATATTTTTTTATTTTATTCTTTATATTATTATTAAATGAAAGTTACTTTTAAATTTTTAAATTCTCTTTCTTTGACCACCCTTTGTTCATAGAAATATTTTTTTATTGTTAAATTGATTTTTTTTGTTCCTGGTAAGAAATACACCATAATTAAGTTTCCATAACACTAAGTTATCTAACTTCACAATAGAATGGATTCTCAACTATCGTATTATATCAAAGCAATTCTCCAGGAAAATTGTGTAATACCACTCTTAGCATTTTCAGAAACAATACAAAAGTCTAAATTGGTTACTATCAAGGATTTTTCATTTTGTTTTCCTTTTCCAATATTTTCCAAACTGGTCTGTTTGGTGGGGCTGAGTTCTTATCCACAGGATCATGTCACAGTCTCTTAGCATTATAGATTTCAGGCTACCTTGTCTGAACTATTTATTCTCGACATAATTATTTTGACTCTTTTGAGATTGTGTAGTAAATTTTGAGAGTATATTTATCCTTTTTAGCTCTATTTTTTCCATTAATTTATTTATTTATTCACTTTACATGCTGATAACAGCCCTGCTTCCCGGTCCCACCCTTACAAATTTCTCACTCCCATTACTCTCCCTGCTTCTCCTTAGAGAAGTGGAAGCCCTCCTGGGTACCAAATACCCTGCCCTCGGACATCTTGTTCCACTATGACTAAGCACATCCTCTTCCACTGAGGCCTAACCAAGCAGTCCATTTAGAGAAAGCATCGAATGACAGGCAGCAGAGTCAGAAACAGCCTCTGCTCCAGTTGTTAGGATACACATATGAAGTCCAAGCTGCACATCTACTACAAATGGGTAGGGGGCCTGGGCTCAGCCTCTGCATGCTCTTTGGTTTGTGGTTCAGATTCTGTGAGCTGCCATGTGCTCAGGTTAGTTGACTTTGTAGGCACTTCTTGTGATGTCCTTGAACCTTCAGCTTGCTTAGTTCCATCCCCCATTCTTCCATAAGATACTCTGAGCTCTGTCTAATGTTTGGCTGTGGGTCTCTGCATCTGTTTCCATTAGCTTCTGGCAGAAGTCTCTTAGGAGACAGTTATTCTATCTCCCTGTTTGCAAGCATAGCAGAGTATCATTAATAATGTCAGAGGTTGACTCTCACTTGAGATGGTTATCATGTTGGGACAGTCATTGATTGACCTTTCCCTCAGTCTCTGCTCCATTTTTATCCCTGTGCATCTTGTAAGCCGGACACATTTTGATTTGAAAGTTTGCTGGGTGGGCTCCTTCCCTCTCACCTTTCCTTCACAGGAAGCACTGGCTTCCTGTGGGAAGAGAAGGTCACTTCAAGACAAGAGGGGTCACTTCAGTCTCCATATACCCAGCTTGTCTGAATCTCAGCTAGGATCACCCCCATAAAACCCGAGGAGTTTCCCAAGTCTCAGGTCTCCAGCTAGTCTTAGGTCTCACCCCCAGACATCTCCCGTTTCCTTCTCCCTACACCTGATCCTCATGGACATTCCCCTTTTCACCTCCTCTTCCTCCCTGCTTCTTCCCTTCCTCTACATTCAGTAACTATTTTATTTTCAAACACATACATTTTTGGTCAGATATCAGATTCTATATAATTGGACATATAATAATGGTAACAATATCTTCAACCAAGTAGATTTTGTTTGATATCTTACTAATCTAGTACACTTCCCTGATATGCCTCCAATAAATGTATTATTTTCCATATAAAAGAGTATTTATAAATATATAACTCTAAGCAAAATAAATAGATCCCTATTATTTTCATGGGCATTTTAACAGGAATGATCATCACTACATGATGAATAATATCAACTGATACCTGAGCCATTTCTGAAATTCTTCCACATCATTATTTCTCATGATTTCCAGACAGCTGTCACAGTTGTGTTGAATGTGTTAGGATGTCTTTATCCTTCCAGATGTGGAGTTTCTGGTGACTCATACTCTCCCAACATTATATCAACGAAAGAGAGCAAACAGGAAAAAAAAATCAGAATTTTTTAATTCTCCTAAGCCCTAAGCAATAGTGAATTTCATGGATGCATTAATTATAAAAGTCACTTTAAAATGGAATCTTCTTTTATAACAATTCTAATAAACTGTTGTATTGAAAATTACAATTGCCTAATATAGAAATGAATTTTATTTTACTGAGTATAAAACAATGGTTAATATGATTATATCTTAAAATAATGACACTGTTTCACTTAGGGCTTAACTGTTGTGAACAGAAACCATGATCAAGGCAAGTTTTATAAAGGACAGCATTGAATAGTGGCTGGCTTACAGGTTCAGAGGTTCAGTCCATTATCAAGATGGAAACATGGCAGCATCCAGGCCAGCATGGTGCAGAAGAGTTCTACATCTTCATCTGAAGGCTGCTAGCAGAATACTGACTTCCAGAGAGAGAGAGAGAGAGAGAGAGAGAGAGAGAGAGAGAGAGAGAGAGAGAGAGAGAGAGAGAGAGAGAGACAAACACACACCACACACCACTGTTTTTATGAATGACCTATGTGTGTCTGCATTGCTCATTTCCTTCTTTGATGATTTCACACATGTATAATTCACTCTGGCTTTTCTTTTTTTATTGGATATTTTATTAATTTATATTATTTCAGATGTCATCTCCTCTCCCCTTTCCCCTATTTGGAACCTCCCATGTCATATCTTCTCCTTCTATTTGCTTTTATACCATTTTAATTACAGGCAACTATTTAGGTCAGTTCTAGGTTGAGGAACTAGCAATACAATAGATGCAAATAGTCATGGAATAAGCAAGAAAATAAACACAAATAGTCAAAGAACAAACAAGACATTAAAATTCCTGAACACTCCCATGATCACTGTTTCTAAGGGCTTATCAGGATGACCAAAATGTCTGAGCCAAATTTTCTATCCTAGCCCAAAGTCATTTTCATGTCTGAAGCCTACTTTCTTGTTCTAGCCTAAAATTTAGATTCCTGTCTGAAATTACTTTTTTGTTCTAGCCTAATGTCAGATTCCTGCCTGAAGCCTACTTCCTTAGCCTTATCTATTACCCTAACTTTATCTCTCTCCCACTCCTGTCCTTATGGGCTTGTCTTTGTCTTTGAGGTTCCTGCCTTTCTCACACTCATGTCTTTTAATTTTCACTTATGTGTTATACCCATGGAATCTGTGTGACTACTTCAAACTATCCATTGGAGCGTATTCATCTGTATGAAAACCAGTGGAGTCTCTATGTATATCAGCATAAAAGTTCATCAAGAGAGAGAGAGAGACTGAGCTATTATATGAATGGGCTGCACCACACATGAGTATATGCCAAAGGGTTCTATAGTTTAATACAGAGATACTTTATCATTCATTTTCACTGCTGCTCTATTTACATTCTCTAGGAAATGGAATCAGCCTATATGTATATCAACTAAAGGATAGCTAGGGATTATGGTATTATGGTATGTAAACCAAATGGAATTTTATTTAGGCCTAAAGAAAAATGAAATTGTAAAATCCATAGATAAAATGGTGGGGTTGGAAACATTACACTGATCTATATAACTCCAGTACTGAAGTACTGAGTGAAAACACCTCATATTCTTTCTCATATGTAGACTCTCACTTCTAATTTTTAGATTTAAATATTTAACTTGAATTTACTTACAGCAGTGAGGAAAATGGAAAGATGTTCCTGGGGTGTACAATTCCTTAAATTTTAGATAATAAAACATAGGTGATTTAAAGGGAGATAAAGAAAATAATTTGAATAGGAAAAGAGTCAACAAAAACAAAGCAGATTTGTAACTCACATGGGTACCTATTTATTTGAGAGCCTATTAAATTATGTGTGAGGTGAAAAGAAAGCAAGGAAGTATCATGAATGACAAGATAAGCTGTAATAATATATATATAAGAAACTAAAAAAGCATCCATGTAACAAATTTGGGACATGAGGTGTTAGTCTGGAAGGTCCCAGACACTTTCCACCTAATGCCGGTTCTTATTATTCTTTATTGTTAACCAAAGAATTTTATAAGACATTATTACTGAATTTAACACATATTTTGTTGCGAGACATAGACAAATTAAGATGGTACTGCATCAAAAACTTTCTCTTTATTAGATAGCCTTCAAAGCATTGAAAAGTGATATGCAGGCTGATGGGAAAATAAAAGTCATCAAAAATCAACTGTCCAGAAAGATGTTTCTGCTAGTGCAACAATGGTATAACTGTTTCAATGGTAAGTAACCATTCACTGGTTAGATTGAAGGCCTATTCAGCAAAAAGGTAATTTATATTCAGTACTGTACATCCAGGGGAAAGTCATGTCAGAGGAGATCTTAAGCCCTAGGGGAAAAGGGGTAACTCACTATAGTCTCACTATAGCTGTTTAGCTGAAAAGGCATGGGTCGGAGACTCCTTCAAAATATTTTTACTTATATATGTAACAAGTGTTACCCTCAGTCTTAAACACAGTTTTCTTTGCAGTGAGCTAAATTGATTGCAGATACTCTTAGCTGTTCAATGGGGGAAAGGAAAGTGACAGATGAATGATCAGCTCTAAGGAGAACATAGATCTAATGGTTTGACTTTTGTATTACTCTTCAGTCTGAACAGCCTCAGTGAATATCCACTAATTGAGCATCACGCAGTTACCTGAAGATGTGAACAGAAGTATATATTTCATAGTGATGCCTCATTCTTCTTTTGAGTGGCAGCATGAGACTTGGAGTGTCACTCACCTGCCAGATAGAAAGAAATTGTTCCCAATGTGGTCTGGATAATGGCTCTCAAGACACCAAACATGCTCTATACATATTCTTACTATGCTATGTAGAAACTCTATATAAAAGAGGGCTCTCTATTCTAAGCTGTTATTTAATGAAAACTGACTTAATTGTCTTTGTATGCCCCCTGAACTAAGAACACATATGAAATGTTTTAAAGTACTTTTATGATTTTCTCAGATTTTACCTAGATAAATGATTATCTGGGTTACTAGTTATATCTATTCAGATCCACACAACAATTTCCTTCTATGTTCCATTTGCACTTGAATTACATGAGATATACTCCCCCCAAAAATCAGTAGAAAGACATTTTTAAACATGCATTGCTAAAAAATATTGCTTTAAACAATATTTTCTTCAGATAACAATAGATCTCCAGTAGGAGAACTAAGTTTGTCAACAGTTCTGTATTAGTGGGTGACATTCCTTTGTAAAATTTGTGGAAGGTGGAAGTTTTACTTTCTGTATTTATGAATTTTAAAATACGAGTATAATTTGTAGTTAATTCTACAGACTGATTAACTTATTCTACACAAAGCACATTAGGGTGTTATTCTCTTTACTGTGTGCATATTTAACAAGATTTCCTTGATCCTTAATTTTAAAACCAGAATGAGTGACAGATTTATAAGTTTTCATTCACTACATGTCATCATTTCCATACAAAATAAGACAGTATTTTAAACCACATGCAATTTTGAACTTAAAAAAGTAATTTTTCTCAAAATGTCTATCTTTTTTATTAGATATTTTCTTTATATTTCAAATGTTTCCAGGTCTCCCCTCCTGAAACCCCGATCCCATCCCTTCTCTCCATGCATCTATGAGGGTGCTCCCCTACCCACCCACACACTCCAGCCAGCCCGGCCCTGGCATTCCCCTACTGGCGCATTGAACTCCCACATGACCAAGGGCCACTTCTCCCACTAATGTTCAACAAGCCATCCTCTGCTACATATACACTGGAGCCATGGGTCCCTCCATGTATATTCCATGTATGGTTGGTGGTTTAGACCCTAGGAGCTCTGGGGACGCCTGGTTGTTTGATATTGTTGTTCTTTCTATGGGGTTGCAAACCCCTTCAGCTCCTTTAGTTCTTTCTCTAACTCCTCCACTGGGGACCCTGTGATCAGTCCAATGGTTGGCTGTGAGCATCTGCCTCTGTATTTGTCAGGCTCTGACAAAGCCGCTCAGGAGACAGCTGTATCAGGCTCCTGTCAGCAAGCACTCCCCAGCATCCTCAATAGTGTCCAGGTTTGATGACTATATATGAGATGGATCCCCAGGTGGGGTAGTCTCTGGTTAGCCTTTCCTTCAGTCTCTGATCCATACTTTGTCTCCAAATTTTCTCCTGTGAGTATTGTTCCCCCTTCTAAGAAGCACTGAAGCATCCACACTTTGGTCTACCTTCTTGAACTTTATTAAGGTCTTTGAATTGTGTCTTGGGTATCCTGAGCTTTTGGTCTAATATCCACTTATCAGTGAGTGCATACCATGTGTGTTCTTTTGTTATTTGGTTACTTCACTCAGGATGATATTTTCCAGTTTCATCCATTTGCCTGCGAGTTTCATGAAGTCATTATTTATAATAGCTGAGTAGTAATTCATTGTGTAAATGTACCACATTTTCTCTATTCATTCCTCTGTTGTGGGACATCTGGGCTGTTTCCAGCTTCTGGCTATTATAAATAAGGCTGCTATGAACATAGTGGAGCATGTGTTCTTATCACATGTTGGAGCATCTTCTGGGTATATGCCCAAGAGTTGTATAGCTGGGTTCTAATTTAGTACTATGTCCAATTTTCTGAGGAACCACCAGACTTATTTCCAGAGTGGTTGTAACATCTTGGAAGCAGGTGAGTATTTGAAATAAGAAAAAAAGTAGGGGGCTGGAGAGATGGCTCGGAGGTTAGGAGCACCGTCTGCTTATGGAGAGGTCCTGAGTTCAATTCCCACCAATCATATGGTGTCACAACCATCTATAATGGGATCTACTGCCTTCTTTTGGCACATAGGTATATATGTGAATAGAACACTCATATTTATAAAATAAATAAAGTTTTTTTAAAAAAGATAAAAGAAAAAGCATATAATTTCTTAATGAGTACACATTTGTGGTTGCTCCAAGTAAATAAGAAAACAAACAAACAACAACAAAAATAAAACAAAAACTAGGACTATGGGATTTCTTATTGGTAAATAATTTTTTATTGATTTTTAAACATGTTAATTAACATGCCTTAAATCTTTATAAGAACATAGGCATTTGCAATAGAAATAAGTGATCCGTCATATAGATGTTTGAACTATAAAAATATCAGAAAATATAACAAATAGTTAAATGTATATTTCTAATTGATTCATTTTATATCCTAGAAAACTTAAAAAAAATCACTTGTGTTAGTTTAGACAAATTCAACATTATTTTCTGTTGTTGTCCTTTTATATATTACATGAGAATAAAGAGTAATGTAAATGAAAATCTTGTGGAATTTCCATTGGCTCTCTCATCATAAAAAAACAAATACTAAAGGCACAATGTAACCTGGAGGAAAATAATTATATTAGGCATGCATATAAGACATGAATTGTATAGTTTCCTATCCTTACTGTACTTTCTGTATCCTTTCTTTTCCTTTCTCATTCCTCATTGTTCCTCCAAGATATAAACACACACACACACACACACACACACACACACACACACACACACACTTGTTCATTCAACAAGTCAAATAAATTAACAGATATAACAAAGGAGAGAATAACCCTAGAGATGTCTATTATCATTAAATCAGATCATTTGGATAGTTTCAAGATATAAAGCAGTTGTGTATTCAGCCATGTTCAATACTGAAAGCTTTAAGTAGCCACTCAAAGTTTGTGCAAAAATGGTATAAAGTAGATGTATGAGGAAAATAATCCTATATTCTTTCAGTGAGTACCCACCAGTTATACATTAGTCACGTCTGAACTGAGTGGTCCTTTTGACTTGGGATAATTCACTGTTGTGCTTTTTATATGGTGTGTGTACTGGGTTCAATATCTTGCATCTACCAAAGTAAAGTATTCATTTATAACAATAATCCCTTTGTTTTCATTTTCTTTATGAGAATCTTGTAACAAAGCGACAACAGGCTTTGTGACCAGACGAGCTGGCCTGGATATATTTCTTCACCTTCAGTCTTCCAAACCAAACAATAATCCATGGTAAAATCCAACAGACAGGAAGGGGGATCTGTAAAGAGGAGAAGATATTGTAATTGTTTGGTGATCCTAGGACTAGAAAAACACAACAGTGTCCTGGCATCTCCCTTCTCCCACAAAAACTCATGAATGAGACAACGGGTTGGTCATTAGAACTTGACACAATACCTAACACAATGTATCACAGATGTGACATCCTCCATTAATAAAAATTGAAACACTGAAAGCTACCTTAAGGGAATATTAGAGAGCTCAGACTTGTATCAAGCAATGCCTTTCCCATCCAAAGACCCTTTGATAGACAACTTTAATGCCAAAGCAGCTGGTATTCAACCTAAAAGGCAGATTGAAAATAGTTGTAGTTTCTACTCTTGCCAATACCAAGGGCAGAAAGTGCTAAACAACCCTTTGAGACACAAGGTATGTACAGCACAATATCTGCTAAAAATTGAATCTGTAATACTAATAAAATTCACTGAAGAATTGATTTTTATCCTGCTGGTTTATTGTATTTGTGCATTTGAATGTTTATTGGTCACATTTTTATATGTGGAAAAATACCATACTTCAAAATTAATAATTTGTCAATTACAGCAATATAAATTGCCAAATTGGAGATAGATGATAGATAGATGATTGATAGGTGGATGGATAGATGATAGGTAATAGATAATAGTCATACAATAGATGATATATAGATAGCAAAATATGTGATAGATGATATATGTGTGGATACATATAGATAAACACACATACATGAGTATCAATGTTGATAGAAACAGGTAAAATATAAACACATATAAAAATATACAAAATAAATAGAGATGGTTTCCCAGATGACAGGAAAAAAAGGCCACATATTCTCATAAAAATAATGGATTTTAAATTTGGCATTATGTAAATGTAACATTTAGAAAATAAAGGATTGAATATAGAAAAATAAAATTAAAATAATGTGTGAGAGAAGACAAGTTTTAATGTCAAACTGTCATTACAATAAGAAAAATAATAAAACTTGAAACCTTAATAAGTACTGAGCTATTTGGTAATTCACTTTGGGGTTACCTGTAAGATATAACCCATCTTACTACCAACTGCTGTACTGAAACAGCATCAGAGTGTCTTTCTCTTCTAACTCTTAAAGGTGATTATGAAACTATATAAATCTAATTCTTATTTTATTCTTTAAGTAATTAATAATTGGATCTTTATATCTCTAAACCCAAAGAGTAGTTCTTTCTGATGGGTAAAATTTTAAAGAGTAAAATTCTCTTTACTGAACTAGTAACCAAATTGATTAAATTCATGAATACATTGAAAATTCCACCTGCTGTTTAGATTTAGGGTTTTTTTTTTTAATGATCAGACATATATTGACCATATGTGTAACTGGTAGCCATTATGCATATTGTGTATTCATTTTTAAAATATTTACTTATTTATTTTTATGTCTAAATATTTCTTCTTGACTACCTTGATTTTAAACTCATTTTTATAATGATTAATATTGATTTTACTTCTTTAAAACTACTTCTTGGTTTCCTCTCTGTGCTTATGGGAATTAAGGTATATGGGGACCTGTAAGAAAAAGTATTTAATTATTCATCAAAATTACTATCTATGTACTATCTATGTACTATCTATGTACTATTTCCTAGAACCATGTGCTAATTACCCAATGGCAAAAAATAATACCTTTGAGCTTTGTAAATAAATATTCTGAAGAATATTCCAGTCATATATTGGTACACTTTATTATTTTAAGTGTTAATATATTCCCCAAAATGTAATTATTTTACTTTATTTCAATCAATTGAAGATCAAACAGAAGCTTAGTATGCTTAGATGAAATATCCTTTAATATTGGAAGTATCTGATATCAACCAAACCATGCTCGGGGTCTTTTAATTCAAGTCTCTAATTCATTATGTACACTAATATCAATATACCATTTTCATATATATAATTTCTCTTCATATCTGCATATTTATATTCCAAATTATCTTAAATACAATGAATAAATATAGGAACTTGGAAACAAATTAAAATTTATGATAGTAGTGTTTATTTCAATGTTTCCTACCTACATACTCATCTATCTCCAAGAGGAAATATCTTGAAAAATTGAATTATTTCAACTATTTTATTTCTGTATGTTCCACATAGTTTTGAAACAAACAAGTGGTAACCAATGATTAGATTATAGAGAGATTGATTTTTAAAAAGTCTAAATTGAATGGTTTATATGTTAAGGCACAGTCTAGTTGTTACACAGGGAATAGCTAGGAAAGTCTTCAAGGAAATTTTAAAGGGAGCCATAGAAAGAAGCAGAGGCCCATCTGAATTTCTTGTTACTTCTGTGATAGTATAGCATGCCCAATTATGAAACTTCTTTACTAGAAAAATGATGGGCCCAGCCTAATGTTACAAAGTCCATTTTGTATTTTGACTTCATCTTTTGTTAAGCTTGTCTTTAGTTTGAACTCAGTTACTGGAAAAATCACAACTTGTTCCAGAAACCAAGATGCCCCTAACAACAGACACACCATACTTAGTAATATTTAACCAGATTCTAAGAGAAAAATAACTAATTTTCCAGATATTTTGAAATAGAATACTCCAGCACAATTGTTTATAACAAGTTAAAATCATTACTAGACAATAGAAATATGCCAAGTTTCAATTTTCAAATGTTAACCAATCACATAACTGCCAAGTTGATCTCCTTACCATGCTGAAACTATGATAAAAAGGCCAGGCTTTACCAGCTCAGGACTTTCTACTCCTTATCCACTGTGTTGGAGAGGTTGGAGAGGCCCAAGTTCAAGCTTAAAGACTCTTTAGTTTTACATATGAGTTAGATTCATGGTGGTCATAGGTGATCTGTGGGGACCCAGTAATTTGGGCATATAATAATGTTTCTAATATATTGAAACAATTGAAATTACTATCTCATACAATTAATTTTAAGTTCAGTGAACTCATATATACTTTAAGGTAAAACAATAACTATAATAAAAGCAGAATGATAAGATGTATTACCGCAGACAGAGATGTAGTTTGTATATGCAAATGAGTTACTTAACAGTATTGTGGACAGGTCAAAAAAGTAGTTAAGTAAAAAAAAAAAAGAGAATCAAAAAGCAACTATTTTCTGAGCTGGTGAGCTAGGCCATGAACAAGTGTTTTTGTGCATGAGCTACCAGCAACAATATAAGTAAAAGCATCAACTAGTTATCATAATAATTATTTGACTGAAGTTGTCAAATTTCTGAGAGTTTACTCCTGGACAGACATACATCAAATCTCTAGATACTTCAATGACAAATATGATTTTGTTTGTCAATTTATTTATATTATAATTTAAATTAAAATTTAATTTAAATTAAAAAATTGGAGATATCACCTACTGTTATTATTATAATTCATTACATGGTAAGTAATGTGCTGGAGGTTTTATTGTTGTTTTGACATATACATTATAAATATTTTCTCACTGAAAAATTTAAAACAAGTCTATAAAGTTGTCAGTTTTTTTCTCTACCCTTATCTTCATTCCATTCTGTTTTCAGTACTGCTCTTATCTGTAAAATGCTCCATAATGAAACACATGCTTTTGATCTTGTATTTTGAAAGGTATTAAGTTCCTTGGCTCCTATTCTGCTATGGCTTTTTCTCTTCCATGAGTGTGTTCTCTGCCACTAATGATCAGGAGGAAAATCAAACTCAGAAATAAAATGGCTCATTTTCAGAGCTATCAAATTGTCAAACAAAAGTACAATTCAAATGTTAAAAATACAGAGAATTAATTGTATTGTAGAATGAGACACATCATATAAATCCATCTATACTGGAGTCATGAACCAGAAAAAGTATAAATGATAAACAATGATATTTAATATTGTGAGAAATGTTTGCAACTAGCTTAGATATTAAAATATCTCAGTAAGACTTCTGTGATGTGAATTGGAAATGAGTCCTGCCTGCTTCCCAGTGCCTCTTTTATTCACCTGTCTAATACTTCCCAAGATGAGCCAATACCATTCATGAAACACTATTAGGGTATTAACACCAAATTTTTCAAAGACTAACCCTAAGTCACATAGAGTTGTTTAACAGACTGAGAAGTTAGAATACGAAAAAATATCCACTTAACAAAGGCGAGACAATATTTTCATACCAAGAAACAATATAACAGACATATGACTGGATACCTAAGTCCCACTGCAATGTGAAAAAAGAAATTACCCAAACAAGTCTCCATGTAAAATCAGCACTTTCAAAGTAACGTGATCAAAAAAGACTCAGATAACTTATAAGACAATGATTTCAAAATATTAATAATGAACATGATCAAAGAATTCAAAAGAGATATGAATAAATATCAGAGATAGTGTTATGAAAATGAAATGATGAAGACATTAAAGATTTAAAAACAAAATTTATGAGAAAGAGAAAATATCTTCAAATAAATTAGAATGTATTAAAATAAAAACAAAGATCACGGAGAGGCCTGCAGGTGGTGTCAGCAGCGGTCAGAATGTGGTCACCATCTTTAGTGCACCCAATTACTGCTACCACTGTGGGAACCAGACTGCTATCATGGAACTAGAAGACACTTTAAAGTACTCTTGTTTTCAAACCTGTGTGGAAAAGACTCCAGAATCTTAATAAAGTTAAAAGGATTCTTCATATGCAAAGTCAGTTCTTTGACTACAATAAGACTAAGTTAAATGAAATAATTCTTTTGCCTGCTTGTGGGACCTATTTCCTCCTACTAGGTTGCTTCAGCTGGCCTTTATGGGGTGGTATGTGCCTGGTCTTATTGAAGGCCAGCTTTTTTTCTGAGGGGGAGTGAGGTTAATGGCAAATCAGGGGGATGTGTAGAAGAAAGACTGGAGAGAAGGGAAGGGACACAGGAATCAGAATATTATATATGAGAAAAGAATAAAAAATGAATAAAAATAATAAAGTTAGACAGTATGTTCCAAATGAAACAAATTTTTTTCTGAATGAAGTTTTTATTTGACTCTTAACAATGGGAAGAAGAGCACCTCTGACTCTTTTGTCTTCCTCCTAGGCTGCCTCATCCAGCCTTGGTATGAGGGTTGTGTCTAGTCTTCCTCCTTCTTGTTATGTCATGCTCAATTGATAACACTGGGAGCCATGCTCATTTCTGAAGGGCAATGTAAAAGCTGTGGATCTGTGTGTTAAGGGGAGAGAAGGGAGGCTAAGGTCTGGATGTAACATACGGCAGATGAATACAAATGTGTCAAATTATAAAGAAGATAAACTTAAATTTTACTAGTTATAAAAAGGAGAGACTTTTTAAAAATAATTTTCAAAAATTTTAAGTGCCTACTAAATGTGAAAGGCAATTATATAAGTGCTAAGTGGGCAGTTCCGAGACTTGTTAGTATACAGGATGTTGTACACAGCACTACTCTGTCTCATTCAGCTCATTCCTCTTGGAGAAAAGCTGACCTTTGCCTTAGATATACTACTTGAACAACCATCATTAATGCCTCATTTATTAAACAAGACTCTGACATGTTTCCCAATATGTAAGTAATACAATTTTATTTTAAAACTTTCAAAGAAAAACAGATCTCAGCTTAATCCAGAATTAGAAATGTATTCTTATCAAGATTTAAGTACCAAGGGAAATTGCAAATAACACTTTTTTTTCCAACAAAGTACATTTTAAGGACCATTACCTGGTTCCTTTTCGTTAATTTTACTGTACAATAATGCAGGTAATGAGTAAAATGGAACCCTGTGGGCACTAGAGTAAATTTAAAAACCTGACAGCATACTGAAGTTCTAAAGGCCTTACACTAGCTTCTTATGAAGAGAGATCAATTTAACAGACTAAGTTGCTGTGTTAACCACAGGTCAAAAACTAAGCTCCCTGTACTTTATGATTCCATTTGTAATTTGAGGTTTTAAAAATAATCTTCAAAATACCTAGACATTAACAAAATAATAGTTAGAGAAAAATGTTACTGTGCTTTACATTTTTATTTTTAACTTAATTTTATGTATTTTCTTTTTAGCAAACTGAAGTTTTGAAAATTCTGAAACATACACACATTAACATATGAGGTTACACAAAATTAATTATATTTACTCGTTTGTATATTTTTGTATCTCATTTGTATTTTGTTATTTATTGCTATTTATTGTATTTAGAACTTTATGATGAAACCACTATTTCTTGTACTTGGTGAACATAATATACACTGACAAAAATTTTAATTGCAAGGTTTTTGAACATTTTGTTCCCAAGCTATCATAAAATCAATGGATTTGTGTTTTGAATAGTAAAGCATATTTGTATCATTCCTCTTTTTAAAAATATCTTGTATGTATAAAACATGCACACTGTGAGAATAAAATCTGAAAAAATTAGGAAATATTAATGCAGGTTTTATATATGATACAAAATAGGTTTTTGAACTTAAGAGGAAATGCACGCGTGTTTCTTTGTTCTTTTCATTAACTTTTTTTTTCACTTTACATCCTGATCATAGCTTTGTCTCTCCTCCCCTTACTGTAACTCTTCCCCTTCACCTCTAAGAAACGGGAGAACCCCCACTGCCCATGTACCAACACACCCTGGTACCTCAGGCCACTACAGGACTGAGCACATCCTCTTCCACTGAGGCAGACAAGGCAGACAATTTAGGAGAACAGGATCCACGGGCAGGGAAAGGAGTCAGGGTAAGGCCATGCTCCAGTTGTTGTGGAACCTACGCGAAGACCAATCTGCACATCTGCTAAGTATGTGTGGAATTCTAGGTCCAGCCCTTGTATGTTTGTTGGATGCTGGAGTATCATGGAACCCCAAGGGTCCAGATAAGTTGGCTCTGTTAGTCTTTTTGTGGAGTCCCTATTCTCTTAAGGTTCCTAAATTCTTCCCCCAACTCTTCCACAAGACTTCCCAAACTAGGTCCAATGTTTGGCTGTGGGTCTCTGCATCTGTTTCAGTCATCTGTTGAGTCAAGCCTCTCAGAGGACACTTATGTCCTCCTGTCTGTGAGTCCAGGCTGACAGATACAAATAGCCCAAGGTAGTTGAAGGAGGAAGGCAGGCCTACAATGGATCCCTATTGATCCTGATTCCAGCTCAGCACATCCTCCCCTACCTACATTGGTGGTGGTAGTTACTGCATTCATTTTTGTCTGTCTTACACAACATACTTGTGTATCTTGGCTACCAGTACCAAACATAGCTTTTTAAAGTGTGTTCACATGTTGTGTGACAAGGCTTTGACCAACAAAGAGGCATAAAGTCCTCACAATGTGTCCCTTTGTATCCACTAGCCTTGCAGTCACAATAGTACTTATTTCTTCCATTCACACATAGATCTCCAAGGAGATATGGCTAACTGATACATTCATCGAAGTTGATTTGACAGTGGTCTCCTAGGAATCCAGGTGCACAGTCACAGAAGTAAGCCCCAAGAGCATCCTGACACATGGCACCATGTACACATGACACATGACACATGACACATGTGAACCATGTTCATCAATTTCCAACTCACAGCTCATATCAGAGTATTCTTGAGGATAGACACATGTGTATTTTCCTATCTCATTGAGACATACTGCCCTACTCATGAAGGGATTAGAAACACATCCATTAATTCCTGTAGGGAGCAGCCCTGCTTATACACTGAAGGTCTAAAGTCAGTCATAGGCCTAAGTCAGCCATACATGCTTGCTAACACAAAGTCTTGGTCTCTGTGGAAAAACACTGACCCTAGAACAGATAGCTATAGACAGTGGACAGGCAGTCTTAGTGGAAATTTACCAGCCTGGATAAAAACAAGTAGTCATAGGTCTTGTAGATAGGTAACCTTAGTGGAAAGTACCAGTTTAGATAAGAACAAGTGAATCATAGATGGAGTCATAGTGACCTGTTCCCTTCTTCTTCACCCAGCTGATATCCTATTCTGGAAGACATCTGTACTCCCCCTGAAAACACCTATGCTCTTGCGTCATCCCCTTCCCCACATCCTGCCTCTATGTGTATATAACCCCTGTGTGAAAAAATTAAAATTGGCGGTTTGATCAGACTATAGACAAGTTGCCCATTCTTTGTGCCCCTTGTCCCCCAGTTCTCTCTCCCAGGTTTTCTGGTCCAAGATCAATGCCTCATGGGACTGGGGCAAATTCCAAGTCACAATATCTGTCTTGATGTCCAGGCACACAGAAGCAGGTAAGTGATTTATTTCATCCTGACACACAGCCCCATTATTCTTTAAATTTTTTTTTTTTACTCTTTAATTTTTTTACAGTCTAAACTTTATCCCTCTCCTGGTTCACCCTTCAACTGTTCAACAAGCCACTCCTCCCCACCTCCCCGTCTCTAAGAGGATGTCCCTAGCCCACCCTAGCCCACCCCATCAGACCTCCCTACTCCCTGGGACCTCAAGTCTCTCAAGGGTTAGGTACATCTTCACTGAGTTCAGTTTACTATTGTATAACATATCTGTGCATGATTCTGATTCTAATGTCTTTCCAAGTCTGAGGAATGATAATACCAAATAGATATCTGATGATGGTAGCCAGGCCACCAAACACTTAAATTATAGGTATATAGTCTTTTAAAAGTGAATTATTCCCTGAACTGTGCAAATAAGAAGGAACAGGATGCTAAGTTTGGTGCAGAAGGTGATGATGAATAGTATCATCCATAGACTGAACAGTCAATTGTTGGAGCAAGTCACAGCTTATTGAGACTTTGGCAAAGGCTTTGGATGTTTAAGGCCTTATAATGAGACTAGACCTAGACATCTTTCTTTCCATTACATTCCTTTTATCTCTGTTGTTTTCTTTCCTGCATCCCATTTTTTTAAATCTATTTTTTCTCTTGATTTTTAGGTATTTTTGTGAGACTTCTTTTTCCTGTTCAATTATTAAGAATATTTCTTTTCAGAATTAATTATAACACGTCAATGAACTCACTAGTTTGAAACAATCCTAATGGATTGCCCAGAGCCCTGTAACTTACACAATAACAATAAAAGGTGTTTTCTTTTAAATTGTGGGGGTAAGTATTTACTTGCTCTATCCAACTGTGCATTCCATTTGTACATTGAGGACATTTCCATCTGTATTTCTTCTATTAACAGTGTAATTTAAAAAGAAAACAAAGAATTTATCTTGCGAAATATTTGTGCGCTTGTATTTTTGATTTATGCCACTTTCACTTATCCTGTGACTAAATATAGCAATAATGGGCTATTCTCTTGAGAAAGACCTCACAATAAAGGTGCCTTGATTCCTTGATTACCTGACATTTATATAAATATTCAGAGGGAAATGTAAATGGATTTTCTATTGTGCAGAGGGCAGATCCCTAAATGCACTGACAGAAGAAGACCAATTTCACAATTCTCCTTCACACACACACATACACACACACACACACGGGAAGAGAGAGAGAAAGAGAAAGAGAGAGAGAGAGAGAGAGAGAGAGAGAGAGAGAGAGAGAGAGTCCATTTACCATAAGTAAATTATACTGCAGTTTGGATTAAGGCAAATCAAACTCTGAAGAATAACATTGGCTTCCAGCTGCAGTTAATTCTAGATTACTGAGACAAAACACCATGGCCAAAGCAGCTTATTAGAGAAAGCATTTACTGGGAGGCTAGCATGACCACCATGGCAGGGAGCATGGTAGCAGGCAGGCTCTGGAGCAATACCAGAGAGATTATATTCTTACCCCAATTAGAAGAAAGAGATGCACTGGGACTGACATGGAATTTGAAACCTAAAATCCCATGCCCAGTGGCATGCCTCCTTAACATGGCCATACTTCCTACTACTTCCAAAATGTTTCCACCAACTGGGGACCATCTATTTAAACAAATGAGCCTAAAGGGGTTATTTTCATCCAACCACCACACTTGTAACATTATAGCCCAATATGTTATCATAGTAAATCTATGCTATCAATGACCTTTACCTTGAACCACATTCATTGAGGTTTACTGATCAGATTTTATCCATAGCAAGCTTTCAGTGTTCTTCTTCATTTCTCTGCTTGAGAGTTTGCTTTATATTAATAATCACCATAGTCCCACAAAAGCAGTTTCATCAACAGCATATGATAAACCCATTACACTTTACAAGTAACTAAAAGAATATCATAATATTTTTGTTGATAATTTTCAGCCAAAATATCAACTTTAAAGAAAGCTATTGCTGACTTTAATATATACAGACATAATTCCACACTAAACATACATAAGCCTCAACATTAATGGTAGAATTATCAATATTTACATATCAAACAATCAATGTAGACTGACTCATAATACATATTCTTATGTATTATTTTAAAGATTACAAGAATACAGTTTTAAAATGAAAAGACTAAGTAATAGAGGGAGTGAGCTTTATAGCCTTTGATTTCCTCTGTTTTGATAAAAGAAATCTAGGTGTGACAATTATTTGTGCAACACCTTTTGGCTGCAGTTTGGTCATTTGTAAGATCATGTCAATTTTATAGAATTTTGAGAGTATTTTTAAAGTAACATAGGACACAAAGGGATGCATTAATAAAGATATTTATTAAATCACCGAACTATGTTAAGGAGCGTGGAAAAAGTTAACATTACTGAAGTCTTAGAACATTCCTAGTATTCCTTTTAGATGTTTCAGTCTATTAAAACTTTAAAAAGTATGCCTTGCTATTTGCAAAATATATTAAAATTAAGAGCATTTCAAATAAGAGCATTCAAATAGATGTACTGGATTGATTAACACCTTCCTCTAAATGTAAACCAATCAGAATAAGACTGCCATTATGTGTATCCAAAGGACTGTAGAATAGAGCATTAAAAAATGTGTAGATGAACTGATTTTCAGAGAGCCACTTTTCATGAATGAACACAAATATTTTGAGTTGGCTGCTGACCTGCACAAATGGAGAAGGAGAGCCCCTGTGATATGTTGAAAAATGAAGGACAAATGCCTGAATTTTTAACCACTTTCTGGATGTGGGGCTGATACATAGTCTGGAGTGTTCCTAAACAGACAAATAATTTGTATCCTGGCACCTGATATGTTGATATCAATGCACCAAAAGAATTAGATTCAAAAATGTGAAATTAAGGCAGTGCAGGTATACAGCAAGAACCCAATGTTTGGTCCTCTTTTATGAATTCTGAGAACTTCAAAGCATGTGGTCGTTCCATCCCAAAGTAACAAAAGGATTTATTTTACTGAGAGTTCTATATGAGTTAATTAATCAAAAGCAGTGAGGACAGGAACACAAGAAGGGCAGGAATCTGGAGCCAGGATCTGAAGCTGGGGCCCTAGAGGAGTGCTACTTACTCTTACAAGTCATTCTCTGCATGGCTTGCTCAGCTAGGTTTCTTACAGAATCCAGGACCAGTGTTCCAAGGATGGCATAGGCTGAGGCCTCACATACCAACCTAATTAAGAAAATGCCCAAAGGTTCGTCTACAGTTAGATCTTATAGAAGAAATTTTCTCAGTTGAGGCTTTCTCAACTAGGTTTGCATAGGTGTTCAAAAGATAAAATTGGAACAATCATTTATATGTGGATACATTACATGGATAGAAAAGAAAATTTCAGTCAGAGAAAACAGTCTTCTAGCAGGTTTGAGCAAAAGCAAAGGGCCTCATGTTTAGATTCTTGTAAACGTATTAGCAGATAAGACAAGGTTACATACTGATGTTACTTGATGGTAACTGTCTATAATTTACTCTGACAGAAAAGAAAAATCATTTATGATATTTCACAAAACCAAACCAAACAAAAAAGCATTACTTAAACTTGATGTCCTTTTATAAAAAAAATGACTTTGTATGTTGTAACACTATTAGGTTAATTTGAAAAAATAAAATAATTATGTGAGATCTTGTTTTGTCATCTCCCAACAAATACATCTGCAATTAACAACATCAAAAACAATAGCATGGTATCACAGCTGAATAACAGCCTATGTAAAATCACTGAACTTACTCATTCATATCTTCTGCTATAATTATGCCTGTATGTATATGTATGTATGTATGTATGTATATTATGTGTATGTATGTATGTATGTATGTATGTATGAATGTGTCTAGCACTATGCAGAATAATGATGATATGTATAGGTGTGTGTGTGCTCACTGCTACAGTCAAGATACAGAAAAGCTTGTCAGCACAGAAGGGCTCTCAGTGGGCTCTCCTGACTAACTCACTGACCAGTCCTGTACCCACCCTTCTCACAACTTCTGGAACCAGCTATCTGCTTTCTATAGAATTATGTCACAATAATAATTCTAAATAGGGGCAAAATTAAGTGTTCAGTGGTTAAGAGCACTTTCTAATCATTGATCGAACCCAGATTCTGCATGCAACATGCATATAGTATTAAAAACTATATGTAACTCTAATTACAGGCAATTAAACACCTGCTTTCTTCATCTAAGCATACCTGCATGTGGTATATAAACTTGCATGCAGACATATGCTCATATACCTAATTTTAATTTTTTTTTTACAAAAAGAATTGTATGAAGAATCAGATATCACATCAAATTTTTGAGTGGCTTTTATTTTAACATAATTTTTTTCTGAGAGATATAGAAGATAGGACGTGTTTCAATAGTCCTTTCAGATTCATTTTCAGGAGGAAAAGAAGGTTTTATTTTGTATCCCTGATATACCCAGGAACTCACTGTATTCTAGACAGGCATCATACTCACAATAATTATTCTGTCTAAGACACCTAAGTACTAAGATGATAGATGTCACACTCCACTCCTGGAATCCATTTCTTTTTTTTATTGAAAAGTGGGTTAGTGTGGAAAACCTCAGCTTATTTACATTTGTTCATAGAAGTATACCTGTGTGCAACTGTATGAACTTATATGGTTTTCAATTTGGGTTCTAAAAATACAGCTTCTATGAGCATTCATGTACATGTATGTGTGAACATGAGTTTTCATTTCTCTGGGTAAAGGCCCAAGAGAGCAGTTGCTTGGCCATATGGTTAGTTGTGAAGAATCTGACAAACTGTTATCAGAATGGCTGAATCATTTTTTATCTGCACTGTAAATACATGAATAAAGCCACTTCTCCACAGTACTTGGTATTCCTATTTTCATTTTCGGCATTCTGATAGGTGTGTAGCCCTGCATCATTTTTTTTTTAAATAGAAATTTTCTCACAGACGTTCATTTGAGGTTAGTAATTTTGATATATTTAAGACAATAGTCTAACATGACATCCTTTCACCAACATCTGCCATTTCTATAGTGGTGGTAGAATAATAATGGCCAGCTGGTACTATCAAAGAGCTTTCAGTGCCCAGGTGCATATACTCTGGCAAATTCATTCTTTGAGAAGCACACCAGCCAGCTGGCTTGTCCCAGGGAGAGGATTCACATGACTGTGGAGTACCCTGCTGGCTTACAGGACTACAATGTCTCTTCTTGGTACTGGGAGACAGGATTCTGGGAGAAATGAACTTAGGCAGGCTGCCATGTTGGAGAAAATCCCATGCAGGACCTGTATGGTACTGTCCTAGACTCACTGTAGACTTATTTTCTTCTAGCCTTGGGCTCTGAATTAGGTTATCTTTCTCCTTTATCCTTCTGGTCTAAATTTTCAGTGTTTCTTGAGATATTTCCAGGGTCGATGACTGTACTAACAGAAAAATATCGCATATTCTCTGGATTACAACTTACTTTTTAAGATGATTACCAATGCTCCCATTTCGAGATTTACCAACATAGAAATGAAAAAATTCAACAGAAATTATTACATAATCAATCAAATGAGGATAAGAGATGAGAGTGGCTTAAAAATTGATGGTTTTAAAAACTATTTTAAAAGCAATAGGTTGGGAGGATAATGAAAAAATTCTGTGTATATTTCAAAACTGGAGCCCCAAACATGACCTTTATGATTAGAAATTCCATCTCAGATAAAATGTAGATATTAAGAACGATTTCAAGTTTTATCTCCCTAAGCAAATAAAAGTTTAAATTCCCAATGACTGATTATTAATATGTCAGAATTAGTGTGAAAGTCTTATCAGTAACTCAGCATCAGTATCTGTACATAATATGAACAAAGTGGATGTAAGCCCAAAATTTATGAAAGATTTATAAGTTGGAGATGAAATACGGTAATTATTGACATATGACTTCTGTTTAAGGCAGATGTCAGATAAAAGCAAAACATTCAAACGACCCAGGGGAGTGACAAGCTTTCAGTTCCTTTCATGTTCATCTTCTCTTATCCCCCACATTTGTCTTCTCTCTCCATCAAAGAAAATGACTTTCCTCTTTAGGAAGGTACACAATTCCCAGTCATAAATCAGTTGAGGTTTGATCTTTTGCTGTGTATTGTAAAATGGGGATCAATACTGGTCCCCAAGGTCCGGTTGCCCCCAGGGATGAGGAAAACCTCATGCACACCAAGTGATGCTATGTAACCTTGCTTTTTAATTTAAAGCTGTTGGTTGAATAAAGATGTCTACAGACTGTAGCTGGACAGAAGAAGAGCAAGTGGAGTTTCTGGTCCTAGGCTTGCGGCCAGAGATAGGACCATGACAGGCAAGAGGGAGAAGGTGAGGAGAGGAGAAGAATCCATGGGGTAAGGGCTCGTAAGAACAGGCTTGAGGGCTGGCCAGTTAGAGTCAGAGTGGCCTAGGAAGAACATGGCAAGTCATATCTTGGAGTTGTTGATAGGGAAGTAGATACAAATTGCTTAGAGGGTAGATATCTGCCTAGTAGATATCTAGTGTTTATTAAGGCTTATAATAATAAAAGTTTTGTGTCTTTTATCTAGGAACTGAATCATCAAAGGTAGGGTAGAAACTCTATTGAGACTATTACAACATCTATCTGCCAGTATTTCCCTAAAAATGTAGACTTCTCCATAAGAGATTTCCATTAAAATTACGAGAAGTTGATTTACTCTCTTTCAAAAAGTTTTTAATTGTATCCCTTTGATTTGGGTTTTTAAAGCTCTAATTCTATGTATTTATTTAATCACTTATTTGCTGAAGTCATGCTATGGTGTGTATGTAGAGATCAGAGAAAATCTTGGGGGATTTGATTCTCTTCAATTACATGGGTCCTGAGGATGGAACTCAGGTTGTCAGGCTCAATAGAAAGCATGTTTCTCACTTAACCATCTGACCAACATTTGCATTATCAGAAATAAATTTTCAGTCAGGAATTGAGAATTTGTATTTTGTTTCTTGCAATGAAAACTACAAGAAAAAAGGGTTGTTATTGTTTGTCCTTTGGTGATAACAGGATAATTAGGATTTATAAGATACTATCTGGTTAAATGTTTGCTTGTTTTGTATTGCCACATCCAAAACTTGATTCACTTTCACTTGTACAGGATCAGATTTGATGTCAGTTGGTATGAAAAATAACTAATTGTTCCTAGCTTTATTCTAATAGAAATCAGAGTTGGAGATTGAAACACATTAGAGAATAAACATAGAATTTTTTTCTCACATAATATATCCAGATTACAATTTTCCCTCCCTCTTTTACTCCCAGTTCCTTCCCACCTCACCTCCCATCCATATCAACATCTTTTATGTGTCTCATTAGAAAACAAACAGGAATCTAAGGGATAATAATATAATAAAAAACATAAAATAAAATAAAATAAAATAATGAAGTAACACATTAGAATTGGACAAAACAAATAGTTCAAGAGATAGCATAAGAAATAGATACCCGCTTGTTCACACACACAGTAATCTCATAAAACAATAAACTATTAATTATAATATGTACACAAAGGACCTAGTGCAGACCACATAGAAATGTGGTATTTCCAAATTGCATGCGGTTTAGTACCAGTGCCCACCTTGAAATCCCTGACCATGGCTACTAGGCTATCACAGAATGGGCTGGATATTAATGAAATCAAAGAGCACCATTCACATAATATCACTTTTATGTACAACACCATTATATTTCTTTTGGGAAAATTATTACTGTTAATAGTACAGTTTTGGGAAAGTAAAAGGTAAACACGTTTAACATGAAAAATAACTTGAACACACTGACTCATTTGAAATGTTTCTGTATTTGGAGCAAGGTCGGCAGACACTTTAACTTTCCTTCTAGAATACAAAACTTTATTGTATAAAACTTGGATGGGGCTTCTTTGATCTGATTAAATGAGCATATTTATAGATACACATATTAAATACCACACCAAATACATATGATATATTTATGTGATATATGCATGTCTGTCAAATTTCATTCCTAAGTAAAAACCCTCACCAAATTTAAATACTCTAGCTATCATTTCATTAAGAGAACTCTATGGCTTAGACACCAGAGACAGTAAACTTTTTATTTTCATATTTTTATACAGTCTTGCTGAGCAACAATAGCTTGAATGCATTCCTGACATAATGTTACCTGTAAAATAAATCTGTACTTAGAATTTTATTTTCTACACCCCAATTATATTTTGTGTAAATAATGCCTAATAAATGAGCAAAATTTAAAAATATATTTAAAAGTGCCCTGATATAACAGGTTCACAGGCATTTACTGGATCTTTATAATTCATAACTCTAGGAATTAGATCAGAATAAATGACATTTATGAAATAACTTACTAGTTGCATAAACATACTAATAATTATGTACCTAAAATATAAATTAATTTATTTATGGCCCTATCTAACTTTGATGTAGCTAAAGGTTATAGTGTAATAAATATATCAGTGAATTTAAAAACCTTTTCATTTAAAGAAACAGTTACCGAATTTTAACTTGAAAATAATATTTGAAATTAAATGATTGGTATGAAATCACCTGCAATATTTAAATATAAATACATTCCGGAAAAAACAAAACATTCATATGTCTGTCTCGTAAAGTAATTAAACATGTGATATCAGGTCTTGTAGAATCCTGAGCTCACTCTTTATCTAAAGCTGATTTTTTGCACAGCTGCACACATATTTTAGGTGAGGATCCTGAAAAAAAAACCTCATGGCAGCATGAATAGGTGACTACCTGAGCCAGAGTACGCAATTCACTTTATTTTAACAAATTCCCCCTTTATCTTTAAAACCAGAAGTCTTTATTACTGTCTCACAGCAAGAATTTGTCGAAAATAATTATATTCTATTGATGGGAAAACCATTGTAGAACAAAACAATGAACAAGAAATAAATACATGGTGCTAAAAGAGGGTAATACAGGGGTTGTTTCAGAGAAAAGTTTAATATCTAACTTAGTGAGATATACACAGTTTGTGTTGCTCAGCTAGGGTTAAATAAGTTAATATTACAACTCTGTGGTATTTGAATGGCATGCCCAACACCTACATAAAATTATGCTCCAAGAAGCAAACCGTATGTAAATTCAGGCTTTTAAATTTTGTTCTGAAATTTTCATATGCATATTTCTAACTTCACTTTCTAATTAAAATGCGTTTTAAACTTCATCATTCATTTCCCCCTGTGCCAATGAGTTCAAGGCTCTTTCCCACTTTCTCTTCTATTAGATTCAGTGTATCTGGTTTTGTGTTGAGGTCCTTGATCTACTTGGACTTGAGCTTTGTACAAGGTGACAAATGCGTATCTGTTTTCATTTTTCTACATGCAGACTGTCACTTAGATGTTCACCATTTATTTAAGATGCTTCATTTTTTTCAATTGTATATTTTTGGTTTCTTTGTAAAATATTCGCTGTCCATAAGTGTTTGGTTTTATTTCTGAGTCTTTGATTCTATATCATTGATCAACCTGTCTGTCTCTGTACCAATACCCTGCAGTTTTTAATCACCATTGCTCTGTAGTATAGTTTGAGGTCAGAGATGGTGATTCCCCCAGAAGTTCTTTTATTGTTAAGAATTATTTTTGCTATTCTGGGTTTTTGTTTTTACAAATGAATTTGATAATCTCTCTTTCCATGTCTTTGAAGAATTGTGTTGCTATTTTGATGGGGATTGTGTTGAATTTGTAGATTGTTTTTTTTTTTTTTTTTTTTTTTTGTAGGATGGCTATTTTTACTATGTTAATATAATTTTTTCTCACTACTTGAGAAAATATTGTTATGTATTTCTAGTTACAAGTGTACAGTGTACACATATAGAATCAGCAAATTAATATAACTAAAGTTTTGACATTGTCTTAATCAGTACTTCTCCCCTTTTTTCAAAGTATCATAATTGATTTAATTAATTTAAATTTTCCTAGACTAAGGTTCCATATGCTGTCTATTGTTTTCACCCCTTACTCTCATGTCAACTACTTGCAATTCTTTACAAATGACAAGCCACCAACCATATTTAATGGGTAGAGGTGGTATGTAACTATTATAAGTTTCAATCTTTCCAGTTGAATTATTTTGAGGTGACTGCGACTTGGGTGCTGATTCAGTGTTTATTTGCAGTATGAATACAGTAAGCATGTTCCTATATTATACCCCAAAGCATATGTGGCTCCTTTTAAAATATTCACTTATTGTGATAGTGTAAACAGCAGCAGCACAAACGAGGATAGTGGAATAAAAGATGGATCTACCTAGTACCTGAAAAAGGTAGACCATTAAAGACAGAAAAAATAATGGATGACATAATCTAAGGTTTAGCAACAGGCCCAAAGTGGGATCCAGCTCAAGGGGAGGTCCCAAGGTCTGACACTATTACTGAGGCTATGGAACACTCACAGAATGAGACTTATCATGACTGTCCTCCAGAAGACCCAACAAGCAGATGAAAGAGCCAGATTCAGATATTTGCACCCAACCAATGGAAAGAAGCTGCTCACCCCTATGGTTGAATTAGGGAAAGGCTGAAAGAAGCTGAGGAGGAGGGCGACCTTGTAGGAGGACAAGCAGTCTCAATTAATCTGGATCCCGGAGATCTCTCAAACACTGGACCACCAAAAAGGCAGCATATACCAGATGATATGAGGCCCCCAACACATATACAGTGGTGTGTTCAATCAGAGATGATGCACTTAACTCTCAAGACACTGGAGGCCCCAGTAAGTTTAGAGGTCAGGTGGGGTGGGGCTTAGGGAATAGGTGGTGGGGACATGCTCGTGGAGACTGGGGAGTGGGGAGAAGGTGTGGAATGTGGAACAGTCGGAGGGTGGACAGGGTGGTGGAATAAAATCTGGAGTGATAAGTAAATAAATAAATAAATAAATAAATAAACAAAAAAAAAAAGAAAGTAATTGTAAAAGGAGAGGTTGGTCTTACTGTGTGCATGCTATACCAAGTTTCTAAGTTGATGCAACTGACTCCGTGAAGGGGACACACTGATTATGCAGGTGACAGCACATATAAATCTAAGTGGGACCCTACCTTGAAGTCAGTACCTCAACAAAGATCCCCATTACAAACACACATACACCACATACACTGTGAGTTTTGGAAGCTCTTTCGTGCAACTGTCTTTCACTAAAGCTGTGATTACACTGTGGAAAGGTATAAGGTAGAACTGACAGCAAAGCCTGAATCTTGGCTTCTGGAACAAGGCCAAAAATGTGAATTTGCATCATTGTCTTTTGCAGCTTCACCTCTATTCGTTTCACATTTTCAATAGTAATAATTAATCAATAAATTATGAATAAATATATTTTGAAAGCTTTATTAAGAAGTTGAGTAAATTTTGCTTCAAGCCTTGAAAAAAATATAAGCAGGAACTGAGTATTTTTTTTTTAATTCAAATTTTATGAAAAGGCCATAAGACTCCAGAAAGATAAGGTAAATAAAACTGCTGGTGACAAATCCTTCTGTTTTACTCTTTCTTGTGACCAAGACTCGTGTTCAATACATATGCATGACTAAACATTTACACAAACAACCATAAGGCTAATCAGAAACACTTAGACAAAGTGTTAATTGTGTTTATTAAAATGGATTTACCTGGTGAGATTTTTCTAAGGCTGAGAAAATGAGAACAGCTTAGAAATTTTAACAGAAGACAATGAAAAAAATTGTCTCTGAAAAAATTACTGATGATAATTTATTGTAAGAATAATTCCTGAGAGCAAATATTTTCATTATAATTTTATTTATTATTTATCTTCTCTGTAGTGGGTGTCCCATTAAGACTAAGTATGAAAATTATATGGACTAGAATTAAATATTAGCAATAACTTACTTGGCTCAAAAGAAATTATTTTGATGTTATATCAAAATGTGATACTTAAAATATTTCTGTGTCTAGTGGTTTCCTTCATACAAAGAACAAGAAGTATACAATGAATGTGGAAGTCTCAATCCTTACAACTAATAAATATATATTGTATATATTATGATGTGTATCTTATAAAGTTAATGTTCTAGTCCCCTAACAAGTTTCACCAAATGTAAATTAAGACACTAAAATGGGATAACTCAGAGAAAGCACATAGTCAAGAATATACTTAAATTTTGAGGCATCTCACACTTATTGATGTTATACTTTATGAACGTGTGTCACCTAATTACATGTGAGAACATGGAACTTTTTGTGGACCATGAAAATAATTTATTTTCTATTAGTTAATAATTCATTGTGTAATGATATTTCTTCCAGCTCAAATAGATAAGTAAAACAAAATTGAAAAGCATTAAGCAGTGGACAAAATTGAGATAATGTCAGTCTGTTACAAAAATAAAACTATTCCTAACAGTAATAAACCTTTTTAAAAGATTTTTGAAATTGTAAAATAATTAAATCATCCTTCTTCCATTTTTTCTCTTCAAACTGTCCCATATACTTCTTCTTGCTCTCTTTGAAAATTATGGCCTCATTTTTCATTAATTGATGTTATATACATATATGTATGAATGTACATATTCCTACATGCAAAATCCTAATACATAAATACAACCTACTCAGTCTTATTACTTATTTATTAGGTAACCTCAAAAAAATTGAATTATTATTTTCCTCTTTACCCAGAATTTCTTATAAGATCCTGAACCATGGTGCATGCAGTATGCACCATTCTATAACCACACTGTAGCAGGTGATGTTGCCTCCTGTCCTAAATGTTTATATCAGGAGTGGATCTCAGAACTTAGAACTAGCTAAGAATACAGAGGTTACAGATATCAGTTTGATTAGCTAGTGTTGAATATAAAGACATGAGGTCTTTGGGACATTGCTTGTTTTTATTTCAACATACTTTGTCTACAGCATACAGCAAGCCCAAGCACACGAGTCTGCAGAGAGGCATTGAGAAGTTAAACCCCAAATTTATGGCACAAAAACCTAGGCAAGGAAAACACCATTGAGATTAGCTGCTTCAACAGATAGTTCCAGACCCTCTCCCACCACCAACCACTTCAGATCCAGGTACTCAAGATAATTCTGTATTATTTCAGTGAGCATTATATAACCACAAATTGCTTTCTAAGACAACAACAAAACTAAAATATCCAAGAATGTAAATTTTCATGTGGTATTTGACTACAACATACTCTAAAAGATTCAGATATAATATCCTCTGAGATTAAAAAAAATTATAATTTTAAACTAATTTAAACTAAGCTTCCAGGTTAAAAAAACTATGGCTGGAGAACCACAGGGTCTCTCACACCACACTGTGTGTAGTTGACTGGGAACACTCTGGGTTCCTCCAGCTAGAAGTTAGGCCTAGCTGCTGTGACTCCACGGTTCCTCACGACACAGCCCCAACACACGAGGAAGTCCTTGGGTTTCCAAAACCCATTTATTGGCATGGCGGATGGTGGATGGATCTGGATGTGCACCCCCAAAACCTAGGGCGGACCTGAGTTAAATACGGAGGGGAAGAGGGGCAAGGAGCTAGGGAGGAATGCTTAATCAGCTCCACCTCTGGCCTTCAGGTACCTCTTTATTATGTAAATCTCTCTAGGGCCTGGGGCCTGTTTATCACGCCCACCTGTGTTCATGACTGAAGTGTGAAGGTGGAATGGAGATTAGACCTCATTTCAGTCCCTACACAGTAATACAGTAGTGTCATGACTATAAACAGTAAAAGCATGCATTGTTTCTAAGGTCAGACTAGTTAATTAAATCTCTTCTATGATTTCTGGAAGAATAGCAAATACATTTACATCTATGTAAATGTCTATGTAATAGAAAGAAATAAGTGATTGTTCCAAATCAACACAAAGAAGAAATGTGAAGTAGATGAATTAATACAGATACAGAATAATATGAATCTAATAAATATCCATGTTATCTATCTAAATGTTACTCTTGTCATTATCAGAATAAATTTAGTAAATTTACAGTAAATAAAATATTTAACATTTTAAAAAAATTTTAATACAAAGCTTTGCTATGTAGCTCTCTTGGCCTGAAATGGGCTAGGCAGACAAGGTTATTCTTAAATTCACAGAAATTCACTTGCCTCTGTCTCCTTAGTTTTTGGTATTAAGTGCTTATGCCAGCATTTTGGGTAAGTGTTATATTTTTTACAATCACCAGTGAGCTTGTTTATAAAGCAAACTTCAAGAAATTTCAAAAGTCTGAAGTTTTTTTAAGGTATGCCCTTTGTCTCATTTTACAAAAAGATGCACCAGCAAAAGAAAGAAAAGAAAACACCAGTAGCTTAGCAAGTAAGCAACTCATTTCTAAATAACTAATAAGACCAAGTGAAAAATGAATCACGATTAACAGTATAAGACATTTGACTTGACTGAGAAGTAAACTGTGACACATTGACACCCACTAAACACAGCCAAAAATTCAATAGAAATGGTGATGTAATCTTAAAGGAAACCCTAAGACAAAATACATCTTTTAGTTTCCAAGTTAACAGGCAAAACTGTAAAATAAATAAACAAAGTCACATTATTACCACAGCACAGATACCACAGTTAGCAAATCGGTTATTTCAGGGAAAATCTCCAGTGTGGTAAGGTAAAGGAAAAACTAGTTAAAACATAAGTTAAATAATATAGTTAACTTCACCAGGTTAACTAACACTAACGATGCATGACATAAACATACATTTTTCTTGAAACGTTGTTCAAACAAATACTCATAGAAATGTGAATTTATGAAAATAGATCAATATTCTTTGTTTGCTTGGAAACACAATTAAAAACCAAAGATGTTTCCATCAAATAGCCTCCTAGGATTGTAAAAAATGAAAGATAATCATTAAGGTTTTGTCAATGGTTGTATGAAAAAACACCAGATGCTACTTCATGTATAAAGTTGAACTGTTCTTTTATTAAGCAGATGTATCTCAGTATTTCTGTCCAGTGAGTTAAATGTTCACATAGATGAAACAGAAGAGATGTATGAATAATAGTGTGATGCTAAACAGCATTCTTTATAAAAATAAATGCCATAAATATTACACATTTTAACTGGATGACTCTCTGTTTATTACTATTTTCACCATTTTTTCAGTAATTGCCAGATAAGAATATTTCAAAAGAAAGAGGGTAGGGGAATAACCCTGTTATTTATCATTGACAGAAAAATTAAATTGTGCAAGTGGACTGTTAACTTTTTAACAATAATGAACTATATTTTAAAATTAATTTTGTGTGTGCACCGTATGGGTATGTGCACATTCATATTTGTGAACATGGTCATACATATGTCACAACTGTGTGTCAAGGTCAGAAGGTAACACTGGGTGTTAGTTCTGAATTTTATTACTTGACACAGAATCTCTTTACTGCTCATCATTACAGGTAGTCAGGTAGTTAGGCTATCTGACTGACATGCATGCTCAAGGGATTCTTTTTTCTCCATCTTCCATAGCCCCTGTAAGGACACTGGGATTACAACAACTTCAGCTAAATTTCACAGCTTTTACATTGGTTCCTGGGACTCAAACCCTGTTTCTTTTACCTGTGTGTCAAGCATTTTTAGCTTTAGTGAGACTTCTTTCCAGTTCTGAAGCAAGTATTACTATGCTGAGAGGTTACTGTACCTGTGATTTTCACAAATTGAGTGAATAAAGACAGGCATTATGTGATTCCATATTCAGATGTTAAAACTGTGTAAACCTAACTACAATGTTGATGTAGACAAGGTCAAATGAAGACAAGATTTTACTGGGGGCTTAGGAGAAGGGACCATGTGAGTAGGGGGTCATGATATTCTTTCCCTCTGTTAAGCAGCTAGTTGTTATTGATAATATTAATTTTGTAAAAGAAATGATTGATATTTAGTTACCTTTGTCACATTTTAACCACAAATTTAATTAAAATTAAATAAAAAATCTGTTATCTAAGTTAGTGTAATTACTTACATTTTATAATATTTTCATATCCCAAACAAAACATATTATATTCTATAACATAACATATTCTATAGCCTTACATATTGTTTCACTGTCACTGACCACTCTGCCCCATACTTGGGGACCAAAATGTCGTGGACTGCTCTATCAATGTTGGAACCTACACTGCCAAAAGCCTTGGGGGCTAAGTTGTCAGAGCCCACACTGCACCAAGCAGTTCTGAGGGGCGACGTTCAGCAAGAGAGAGAGTGAGGATGGACACGAAGGATGGAGAGCAGACAGAGTTTGATTCAATCCCATTTATTCTTCAGTCTCTCTTCTTCTCTCCAAGTCCCTAGTTCCTAGCACCAAGTCTCAGGTCCTAATCCTAGTTCCTGATGCTAATCTCTCCAATTTCCAAGTTTTTCCAGCTCCAAGTCTCAAGTTACCTTCCAAGTCTCAAGTCAAGTCCTTTCTTCTGTCTGCCTTTTATATGTCTCACACCTTTAAGTCTTGTCTTTAAATCACACCTTTAAGTCACACCTTTAAGTCACACCTTTAAGTCTCACACACCCAAGGGAAGATCCTGGGTATCTAAAACAAGATGTTATCAGAGTGTGCTCAGCTGTTGTAGGCTGTTGTAAACAAGTCTCTAGTCAGGGTATATAGCTCAGGATGGCTGCAAGGATGATAACCACCTTCTGTCGGCTCACCACATTTCACCATTTAAATGCTATTTAATTATCAACTGTTGATATAGGATGGTCAGAAAGAACATATGCTCTTGTTTAATAAATATTGTTTAATTAGTTTTTTCTGCACATGTAGTTGTATGTGGACTTTGTGCACATGCACATGCATTTGAATGTGAGTATATATGTGTGTGTACATGCATATAAAGTCCCCATTTTTAATTTTGAGTTAATCCTGCAAGCATTCACCTCTTTATTCATTGAAAAGATTTCTCTTGCCAAACCTGGAGCTTTCTCATTCTTGCTAATCAAGCTAGTTATCTTGCCCCTGAGACTTCTTGTCTCTGCTTTCTTAATGCTGAAATTACAAGTAGTGGGCAGGTCAAATTAGCTTTTCAATGTGTTCTGAGTATCTGAATTCTGGTTCCTACACTCAGGGGACAAGTGTTTTATGTGCTTAGGCATCTTCCCATCCTTTGTTTTGGTATTTACTGAACATTAAATGGTCTCAAAATGCAAAGCATGACTTGATTGAATAAACTCAATCTTTATCTTTTCTTTTATCAATTATACCTTTGAGGTATTTTTGTTATTTTTATATGTACAACTTTTATTAATAAACACATACATCTGAATATGTGAGGAAATAATTTCATTACTTGAAATATAACTGTATCCTAAAATACCTTTGAATACTTAATTATTCCCCTTTTAAGACAAGATCTTCTTTAATTAAAATATTTTGACATTACACATAAAACTTAAAAGGATTTATTATATTTCTACTGAAGTATTTTCTATTGAAAAATATAACTATTGGAGTCTTTCCCTCCATTCTTAGTAAAAGCTCTTGTCAGAAAGCCTGTTGCTCACTATAGCCCTTGAAATAGAGAATTGTTATCACTATCTATTCTTTCTGAATGCTATCCACATTGAATACACTCAAGTGGGACAAGTCATAATATCCAACTTATTAGAAAATAAGAGGCATTATCACTGATCCTAGAAGCCCACAGTTTGTCATCAGAAAGATGTTAATCATCCCAATTGCATAGGATTGCTGGTTGCTTCATTTAGAATATTGCATGGCTCCTTCTGGTACCATGAGAGCTAGTCCTTGGAGAGAAATCTTTAAGGTCAATGGCAGGTCGGCTGCCTCTGGGCTGTAATTCTAAAGAGGATGCTGTCAGGCAATAGGGACTTATTTGTTACAACTATGATGGAAACCAAGGGCAATAGCAATAACCTATAAACTTTTGCAAGTGTCTTTGTAAATCCTTTTATTATAAGAGGATTTCTCAAGTCTGAGGCTGGGGTTTTGTTAGATAAACTTTGGCTCTTGGAGCAAGCATTTGTGTGCTCAGATAAGAATTTTTCATGGAAACTATATAGTATCCTTATGCATCACCTTACATATATTCATTTAATGTAGAAAGTCAATAGTATAATCCATTATGACTTTTTCAGACATCCTGTTATTTTACTCTTTCCTCCCATTTTCATCAAACTCTTTCAAATTAGATCCCCCTCTACTTTTATAATTTTTTCCAAATCCTACATAGCTCTACACATAGAATATAACTAAGGAATGCTGAGAGTAGAATTTATTTTCCCAAAATCAAATGGTAATTTCTGGAAACATGCATGCATGCTTACATACATACATACATACATACATACATACATACATACATACATACAGCTTTATACAGACTGAGCAGGATCTATTTAGGTGTGTGTGTGTGTGTGTGTGTTTGTGTGCGCGAGCATGCGCGCGCACGTGAGCGCGTATAACAAACAGTCAATAAAAATGAATCCCATAGGCTTGCCCTTCAGTCCTGAGAAGCCTTCTGGGAACCCACAAAAGCATCCCGATTCCCTATGGAAGCCTGCAGGGGGGACTCAGAAACAAACAACTTAGATCACTTCCCTACCAAGTCCTTGAGTCCTTCCTCCTGAAGCACAGCAAGAAGAGCTCTCCCTGACTTCCTAAGGTGTCCTGCTCTCATCAGAATCATGCAGCCAACACCAGGGAAAATAATATAGTGAAAAGACAGCATAAGACCACAATCAATAAGAACCAAGGTAATATGGCACCACCAGAACCCAGCTAACTTGCTAGAACAATCTGGGATATCACAACTCAGCCAAAGCACAAGAGGATTGCCTTAAATCCAATGAGATGACAGAGGTCTTTAAAGAGGAAATGAATAAATTACTTAAAGAAATACAGGAAGAGACTTGAAGTACCAGGGGGTGGATATTTAGGTGATCCCCACTGCTCAGAGGAGAAGGGGAAGAAGAATGAGGAAAGGATTGTGGGGGGGGAAGAAATAAAGGAAATATGATCCAATGTGTGAAAAAAATGGGTGCAACTGTCCAAGAACTAAATATGGAAGTAGAAGCAGTAAAGAAAACTCAAATGGAGGCAATCCTAGAGATGGAAAACATAGGAAAGAGAACAGGAACTATAGACACAAGTATCAACAACATAATACAAAAGATGGAAGAGGTAATATTAGGCACAGAAAATACTATACAAGAAATTCATACATCTGTCAAAGAAAATGCAAAATCTAAAAAGTTTATGACATGAAACATCCAGAAAATTTGGGAGACTAAGAAAAGATAAAATGTAAGGATAATAGAAATAGAAGGAGAAGATGCCAAGCTCAAAGGCTCAGAAAAGATCTTCAACAAAATCATAGAGGAAAATTTTCCTAACCTGAAAACAAAAAAAGAAACTTTTATAAACATACAAAATGCTTACAGAACACCAAATAGATTGTAGCAGAAAATAGAATCCTCCTGCTATATAATAATCAAAACAGTAAATGTATAGACAAAAAAAAAATACTAAAAGCTGCAAGAAAAAAAAGCCAAGTAACATATAAAGACAAACCAATTAGAATTACACAAGATTTCTCAACAGAGTCTCTTAAAACAAGGGGCTGGGAAGATGTTTTCCAGACATCAAGAGATCATAGATATAAACCCATATTACTGTAACCAACAAACTTTCAATCATCATATATGAACAAAACAAGATATTCGATGATAAAACTAAATTTAAACGAAGTCTTTGCACTAATTCAGCCCTACAGAGGATACTAGAAGGAAACCTCCAACTCAATAAGAGACTGAGGGAATGACCAGCCAATAAGTGGCACAAATTGAGACCCACCTCATGGGCCAGAAGCAATCCCTGACGCTATTAATGATATTCTGTTATGCTTGTTGATAGAAGCCTAGGATAAATGCCCTCTGAGAGGCTCCACCCAGCAGCTGATGAAAACTGATACAAAGACCCACAGTCAAATACTAGATGAAACTTGGGGAGTCTTGTGGAAAAGCTGGTGGAAGGATTGAGGAACCTGGAGGGTATAGGGACTCCACAGGTAAACAACATAGTCAACTAACCTGCATCCTTACCTGCTAATGACTGAACCACCAACCAAAGAACATATAAGAACTAGATTCAGCAAACCCCCCACTCATATATGCAGCAGATACGCAGCTTGGTCTTTATGCAAGTCCCCCAACAACTGGAGAGGGACTATTGCTGCCTTGGTCGCCTGCCTGTGGATCCTGTCCCCCTAACTGTGCTGTCTTGTTTGGCCACAGTGAGAGATAATGTACCTAGTACTGGAGTGACTTGAGTTGTCAGGGTGGATTAGTGCCTAGTGGGAACCTCACTCTTCTCAGGGATGAAGGGGAAGGAGGACATGGGAGGGGCCATGTGAAAGAGGGACTGGGAGGGAAGGGAAGCTGTGATCTGGATGTTAAGTGCATAAAAAATTAATGGAAAAAAGTAAAATAGGAATATCATGAATTTGAAAAAAAAATACAAGAACTGCTATATGGGAGATTTTGCTAGAAGCAAGGAACAGGGTAAATGAGAGTTCCATTATAATCTCTAAAAATAACAGATACATTTTAAAAATCACAATAGTACATACTTACTTAAATATAACCTTGTAACATTTGTAATGAAGAAACACAAGGGTAGCCAACCATGAGATCATGTCTTCATTGTTACAAACTTCCTCATGACATGATATCTCTTCAATAATCTGTAAGCAAGACAATGAGATGTTTTACTCTTATTTTTATGGATTATGTAGCTGTGAAACAACAATTTTATTTGCTTGTTCATTCATTGATTCATTTTTGCCATTTCTTGATTGTAAGCCCATATGACCTTACTCATACTAAGCAGACATGTTTTAGTCCATTTATTCAGATCCTTAATATGTGATCTTCCAAGACTTCACCCAAGTCAGAATGCTTATCACTCTGCAGCAATGGAGACAAGTCAGTTGGAAAAGTACCTGCCATGCATGCAAGGGGACCTGAGTTTGTATTCCCAGGATCCATTTCACAGGCTTAGTGCAGTAGTATAAACCTGTAACATTGGCACTCACAAACAAGTGGGTAAGCAGATGAGTACCAGAAGTTCACTGCGTAGACAGACTACTCACATACACTTTCAGATACACCACATGCACATATGCACACACCACACCAGCAGTAACAGACAATGCAGGCATGTACACACACTTATTCTCACATACATTCTTCCATCTTGAATGTCGTTAGTTGACTAGAAAAATTAATGATGAAGTTCAGGGTTTTGTTTTGTTTTCTTGCCCTAGATAAGTAGTAGGAAATATTCTTGGATGTCCATTGTGTGATTTTAACAAATTTGGCACTGAAGTTAAATTGTTGACTTTCAATTTCTTGAAAAAATTAATCTCTTGTCAGTAACAGTTACCATGTCTCTCTGAGCTGCCTTTATCCATGTGTTGCTGGACAGATATTTTACAAACAGAAGCAGGCAGGAATAGAAACAGATACCACTCCTAGGTCTATAACAGCAGAAGTGATGGAAGCCACCCAGGGTTCTATTCCTCAGAGGAATAGTGACCCTGTTTTTCACTCACTGGATCTGATCTTCCCACAGAGCAATACAAGTCAAATCCCCAACAGATTAAAAGTCTGTGTAGGCTGCAGGCTTCAATCCTGGAGCAAAACATCATGGTCATAGATAACTCTCTGCTCTGTTACCTCTTCCAGGTCTCCTATAATCAACTCCTATAGGATATTTCTTTAGAATAGTCATATCTTTAGTTGTTCTTTTTCCTTGATTTTCTTGTATTGACAAAAGAATTACAAGTGAAAAAGAAATGGATTCCAATCTATTAATTTTACATCAAGGGAGCAGAAAGTAGATTAAGATAATAATGAGTGTTTCCTGTGTGACCTATCATGACCATTGTTAGCTACTTTTGTTTGTCTTTGTCATTTGGCTATAGAAAATAGCTTGTTAATCTCTTCTAAATGTATATAAAGTGTCTTAATATGTGTTGCTTATTACCATTATTATTCAGTGCTAATATTAGACTCTTTTTCTTCCCAAATAAGCTGTCCCCTGATAGAGATAATAGACTTATTCCTATAGAAGCTACAATTCACCAGAGCATTGCAAAAGTTAAATCTTAGATTTGATTGTCTTATTTAAATCTTTCTAAAATGAAGAAAGAAGCCTATTTGTTTATTTAAAGAGTCAAATTTTTTATATGTTTATAAGGGCAATTCAAAGGTTCATGGCATTTGGTATTAACAAATTTATGCATTAAATATTTGATCTAAAACAAAAATAAGCAACTATGCTACTTCCTTTCAAACATTTTCCTTTTCTCTAAAAATGTTTAAATTTTCAGAATTTTCTCCCCATATCTCCTATTTTAAGTTGAATAGATTTTTTTTTCTATGTCTATGGTGTGTGTGTGTGTGTGTGTGTGTGTGTGTGTGTGTGCGGAGGTGGTGTGATATTTTATGTGTGAGCATGTGCATCTAGAGATGAGATGAAAGGTTGAGCCCAGGTGTTTTCCTCAATCTCTGCCTACTTTATATATTGTAATAGACTTTCCTTAAGCAAGGGTTGGTAAGTTGCCTGTTCTAATCAGCCAGCTGGCACTTGGCAACCCTTGCCTCTCATGCACTGTGAATAGACTTTTACTGCCCAGCATTTATGTGGGTGAGATCCAGATTCCACCACTCTATCTTGTGTGGCAAATGCTTTAGTTATTTGAATCCTCTTCCTCCTACATTGGAAGTATCCTACTACGTTGTATTTGCAGTGGAGCTTGGTGATTGGGCAGTAGAAGGGGTAGGTGGAGTGAGAAGTTGGGAGGACAAGGCGGGGAAGGAGAAAGGAAATGAGAGCTAGCAACTGCGGGTAGGGTGGCTGGGAATGCTGAAAGTTCCTCCAGGCAGGAAGTTAGACATGGCAGCTGTAGCTACAGCTCCTCATTAAACGCCTTCTCCATGGTTCCTCACGGCTCCGCCCCAGTGACATGAGAAAGTCCTTGGGTTTCCAAAACAGCTTTATTGGCATGATGGATGATAGTTGAATCTGGATGTGCACCCAGGTGAAACTCAGGGCAGACCTGAGTTAAATAGGGAGGGGAAAGGGGGGAGGGGCTGGGGAAGAATGCTTAATTGGCTCTGCCCTCTGGCCTTCAGGCATCTCATTAGTATGTAAATTTCTCTAGGGCCTGAGGCTTGTAGTCATGCCCTCTACCTATGCTCTTTGGGCAGGGCTGCATTGCCCTGAACGAGACCAAACAGTGCAGAGTTCTATGCCACATTAGTTAGGAGCCTGGATTCTGGGAGAGCATCGGAATAGATGCCGGTCCCTTACAGGCAATGGACACCTGCTGGGACTTCAGGCTTTCCAGCCAGCACTTCGACCAAAACCAAGACCCCTTTCACAGACCTACAAGCAACCATGGAGAAAGATGAATAGGTCGAAAGCAGTACACGGTAACAATTTATACCTAAAGGTTAGATATTGGGTAACAATTCTAATTGTGTGGGCATCTTGTTAATTGAGCATTTCCAAATATATAAATCTACTGGATAATCTTTAAGTTTTAAGAGTCTTCATTCTACTGGGTACTTCGAGAATGGCAGATGTTATCAGGGGCTCAGCTGAGCTTTGTGAGGGCGGCATGGTGGGTTGGCAGAGCATGCCTCCATGCTGGCAACTCCTGGGTGCCAGGGCTGAGGCTTCTAGCTAGCTGGAGCTGTGGTCTGAGTGAGAACAGCAGGAACATGGAAGCTGCCCGGGAACAAGCTGGACTGAGCGCGGATTTTTAATGATTTTTTAAATATCTCTGTTACACCCTTCCACACTGTAATTTGAAGGTAATAGCTTCACTTTGAGACAATTTGAGTAAATAACAGTTACAGGTAGTATTTTACTCAAAATAATATAACAAATTATCAAAAGCAATCAGCTAAAGAAACATCAATGAGAGCATTATTGTACATAAAGTAAGTAAACAGCATAGTCAATAAACTCGTGGCATTACAAAATCACAGAAACCTCTTTTCTATCCCAGACATACTAAAAAAAAAAAAAAAAACTTTAAGAAAGGCTTAGAGATCATTATTTTTGAAATCTAAACTGTCACTGTGAATATAGCCCAATTTTAATGAATATATTTCTTGTCATTTGTATAGGATGCAGGCTACAGGAAGATGCATTTGGTGCAATATTTTCAGGACCAGATATTAACTGGGATGTTCAGACATCAACAGAAGAGAAACAAGCATGCTATTCCAGATGGCAGGTTATTGGGAATACTTATTCTTATTATAAAATACATCTGACAACAAGGCTAAAACACTAATAAAAATGGCCATATGAACTTTCATAAATCAACGTATATTTATTTCATTAGCAAGGATTCTAGGGTAAGACTACTGTAAATGAAACTCATTAAAACCTAAGTCACTAAGACTGGGCCACATTCAGGATGACATCTATATAATATTGGAAAATTTTTTCTCAGCTCTAAGTGTTTTACATGCTTATGCGAATACTTTATTATTAAGAATAACCAAATGTAGACATTTTTACTGCAGAAATATGAAGTGAACTTTAAAGTGCATTTAGAATAACTTGTTTAGTTTTCAAACCTGGTGTTCTCAAAAGAAGAAAAAGAAGAAAAACAGAAAAGAAAGGAAAAAGAAAGTAGAAAAAATGATAATCTAAAAATTAGTTAATGCTGTTGTGTCCTTGATGGCAGAATGTGAAGTTTATGGAGGGTGAAATAAGAGTTACTAAATGACAGAGCTCAGCTGCTGTTACCATTTAAATGAAATGCAAAAGAGCTTAATAGAAAGTTCAAGAGACTTTTTCGATACTGTTTTAAAAAATATATCTAGGCTATAAAAGAGTTTCAGAAATTAAAGAAAATAATTTAATATTTACTCACAATCTTGAATATACCTAAATAAAATAAATTACATCTTGTAGGAAAGGAGAACTAATAATAAGACTGGATCCTTGTACCTGAATTAATTATACTTGTTAAAATTTATGCTATATGAGACCTTGTTGCCTATTAACAACATTGTATATTTACATGATTGTTAAGAGAAGTCCTCTATTGACTATGTGACAATTTGTTTCTTATTTTCTAAATAGCAATCTGCATTTAAATACATATAAGTGAAATCTTAATGCAATAAAGTTCTTTTAAATAAGAATAATTTATTTTAGCAATTACACTCATAATTTATTCATTAATATTAATACTTTCACTCACTAGCACCAAGATTTTATCAGTTTTATCCAAGTACTTTTATCAAAATTGAAATTATATTTTCACAATCATGTTTTCTTTAAAGAGGATACTAAACCAATATGATTTTATCCTCCATGATATGTAAAAAAAAATAAGTAAATGTATAATACTTTTATTTAGTTTGTTATTCTGTCTTAATCAGCTAGAGTACTATAACAGATGATTACAGATTGAGTGGCTTTAAGCAACATTTAATTTTGGTTCTGATAGATTGCTGGGGAGTCCTAAGTCAAGGACAGTTTCATTACCTAGTAAGAACATATGTCTTAGTTCATGAGAAACAACTTAATGTTGTATGCCACATGATGGGAAGACAAGCAAGCTCCAGGGCATTTTCAGTGAGCTCACAAATTTGGTTCATGAAGTTCCACCTTCTAATGCATAGACTTTAGATACTTTATTTCTAATAGCATTACCTTGGTGTTAAGACTTCAACATGAGTATCTCAGTGATGTGGACATTCAGATTACAGAGCAAACCATGTTATCTATTTGCTGCAGAAGCATAGTCTTCTTTACTCATAGCTATCCTGAAAATTAGTCTTGAGTTTTGTTTCAATTTGTATGTAATCAGTAAGCAGCGTGATTTATTATATCGATGAGCTGTATAAAACAAAAGATAGTGAATTATAAAAGATAGTAAGTTGTATAAAGCAACGGATTGTAAAGTTTTACCATTTATGTGACTATTTCAAGGTCATTGTCTAGTGCATCATCTATGTCTTAATTGTTAGACTCTGTGTGGTAGGATTTCTGGGCTCTACTGGAGACTTAGTGTCCCTGGCTACTATTGATTGTAGTTTTATACTACATCTAACCATCTGGGTTTGGAAAGATTGCAACTTCAAGTGCCTATAGCTGGTCTTGCCTTTGATGGGTGAATGTTTTGTTCTTAGGTTTCTGTTACTTTCACTTGTTCTTAAGAGTGTATGGTGGATGTGTGTTGCCTGGAAAAGAATTCTTCTGGAATCCTGATAGGTGTGACCTCTCAAGGTTCCAGATAAAATAGGTTTCTAGGTATTGAAAGCTGACAATTAAAAATGTAGATGGGCTAGAGATAGAGGGTTAGAAGATCCATAGGAGGGAACACCGCGTCCTATCAGGATCTGCTTAGATCGCTGAGAATAAGGGCAAAGAATGAGGTGAGGCAGGAGCAGCTTGTCCGCTAGAGAGCTGAGGATGAGACAGGGGAGAAAGATTTGGAGGACAGGAGAAAGAGGCAGAGATCTGCAGTTAGCATTCCTGCTTCCCTGGCCTGAGTTCTGACTGTTATTTATTGTAAGACCTAGTTCAGGATAAACTCATTTAATTGGACCACCAGAAGAGTTCTGAGTTATCATTACTGCACAGGCTAAAGTAGCTCATTACCTGTCATTAAGTTCTTCAGTAAGCACCATAGCTAATGCATATTAAATGTGTATGCTAATGTGTCTCCCATTATTATTTCAGTTTAAATGGAAGGAGCACATTTGTCTGTTCGCTTTATGTGGATAGGAAAAGATTTGACTCTGATCAAATATATTTGAGCAGCACTATTTATACAAATGCTTAAGTCCAATCATCCACCTTAAGTCAACCCACTGTATTCATTTCACCTATGTAAATATTTAAGGGCACTTATTATCATTGTATCTACAATATTTCACATACACTCAGATGTGTCTAATATAATCAATAATTTATATTTTTCCAAACCTGATATAGGAACCAAAACAAATCCAAACAAGGCCTAAGGACATTTGGTCTCCATAATTCATTTCAGCACCTGCTGAGTGGGAAGAAGGCTCAGATTTGGGAGAATCTTCAAACATTTACTTATAGCTATCATGTCAGTGCCCCTTCCCATTTTTTGTGACTATTTTTTTTTTTTGTCAGAAACCGATCAAAACTCTATTTTATTTTTTAAGGGTCCAGTGTTGTCTTCTCCTCAAGGAAGGCATCTTTTCGCCTGTCCACTTTCCCAAGGCCCCTTGCTTCAAGCTCCCATAGCCCTCTGCACTTGACCTCAGCTGCTCTGTCCTTTTTTCTTTTCCTTTTTTGAGTTTATTATTATTATTATTATTATTATTATTATTATTATTTATTATTATTATTTAATAACGACAGTCAAGTCATTATCCCCCTTTTGACCCACCCCCTAACTGTTTCTCATTCCATTTCTCCTCCTTCTGTCTCCAAGAGGATGTTCCCAACCCCCAACCCACACCTCATCAGACCTCCCCACTCCCTGGGGCCTCAACTCTCTCAAGGGTTATGTGAGTCTTTTCCCATTGAGGCAAGACCAGGTGTTCCTCTGCTGTATATGTGTTTCAGGCCTCAGACCAGCTAGTGTATGCTGCCTTGTCTGCTTAGTGTCTGAGACATCTCAGGAGTCAAGGGTAGTTGATATTGCTGGTCTTCCTATGGAGCTGCCCTCCTCTTCAGCTTCTTCCAGCCTTTCCCTAATTTAACCTCAGGTATTCCAGTTTCTGTCCAGTGGTTTGGTGTTAAATATCTGCATCTGACTTTCAGCTGCTTGTTGGGCCACTTGGAGGGCAGCTATGCCAAGCTCCTCTCTGTGAGCACATCATAGCATCAGTAATAGTGTCAGGCCTTAGAGCCTCACCTTGAGTTGGGTCCCAATTTGGACTGGTCACTGAACCTCGTTTCCATAGGCTCTTCTCCGTTTTTCTCCCTGGAGTACTTTTAGACAGGACCAATTCTGGGTTAGAGTTTTTGATTGTGGGATGGCAACCCAATCCCGCGACTTGTTGCCTTTCTACTGGAGGTGGAGTCTACAAGTTCCCTCTCCCCACTGTTGAGAATTTCATCTAAGGCCAGTTGAGTCTTGAGCATCTCTCACCTCCCAAATCTCTGGTACAATCTAGAGGATCCCCCACCTCCTGCCACCTGAGGTTGCCTGTTTCCATTCTTTCTGATGGCCCTCAGGGCTTTACTCCTGTTTCCCCTTCCCCTAATACCTGATCATATTCCCACTTCCCCTCCCTGTCTCCTTTCCCACCTAAGTCCCTCCCTCTCTCTGCCTCCAGTATTTATTTCTTCTCCCTCCCAATGGGATTGAGGCATCTTCACTTGGGCCCTTCAGCTTGCTAAATTTCTTGACTTCTGTGGATTTTATCCTGGGTATTCTGTACTTTTTTGTACTAATGTACACTTATTAGTAAGGACATACCATGCATGTCCTTTTGAGTTTGAATTATCTCACACTCAGAATGCTATTTTCTATTTCCATCCATTTGCCTGCAAAACTCATGATATTCTCATTCTTAATAGCTAAGATGTATTCCATTGTGTAAATGAACTTCATTTTCTGTATCCATTTCTCTTTATGGTGCATCTGGGTGGTTTCCAGCTTCTGGCTATCACAAATAAGGCCACTATGAACATAATATGTGCCCCTGTGTTATGGTGGGGTTTCTATTGGGTATATGCCTAAAAGTGGTATGTAATTTACTCAGTAGCGTTGGGTGTGAGTGAAACATATTGATGCCTCTGCATATTAGGATGAACAGCTTGTAATACAAATAAAGGAAAGAGCTCATAGTACAAGATCTTAGCCAAGAAAAAGAAATTTTAAAGTATTTTAATATAATTACAAAATAGCATTTGAATAGAATAGGGAATATAGAGTCTCAACTAGTCAGCCCTTCTTACCAAACCAGACATCTAATGGTAGGACTACATTGCATTCAGTTGAGTTATTCACCAAAAGGGTCACATAGAAATTCCCAACAACCCATACTACTGCTAAGACAATGGGTGGCTCTCTACAAACTGACAGTGGGACTCCATTTCCAAGGACAATATCCATACAACTCATTAAACATGAGAAGTGAAGCTAGTGCCTGTATGGACTCTTTACCCCTATGTTCTAATGTCTTTGGTACAGAAATGTACTCTGTAGGTTACCAAAGAGAAATAAACACGATGCAGACACAAAATCTTTGACCTACAATCTATTCTGCCTTTAAGTTACGCTAGTACAATGAAAGTAGTCAACCAATGTCTGATTTGACCTAAGGTCTACCCTATGAGAAGAAACCCATATCCAGTACTGCTTGGGTAACCAACAACCAGAGTCTAAATAGCTTAAAGACATAGGGTAAAACCAAATACTACTGGTCTTAAAAAAAAATAGCATCAACAGTATGACTCCTAATGATACATTTGTTTTATGCATATATCCATGCCTTATTCAGTTGTTATCAGAGAAGCTTTCTCTGGCAGAAAATGGGAGTAGCTGCAGAAACTCACAGCCAGATATTACACAGAGAGTCTAAATGGGATGTTTCCATCAAATTCCTCATATTGGAACTCAAAAAATACATCAAAAAAGGAAGCAAAGAGAGTGTATAAGAGCCAGAGGGGACAAAGGACACCAGCAGAACAAGGTCCTCTGAGTCAAATAAGCAATGTACATATAATCTCACATAGCCTGAAGTAGTAAGCAGAGGGCCTACAAGAGTGTGCACCGGTCCTCTGCATATATATTTTAGCAGTTTAGCTTAGTATTTTTAATGAGACTCCCGAGTGTAAGAACAAGTGGAACCTTGACTCTTATGCCTTCTCTTTGGTCTCTTTTTTTTCTGTTGGATTGTCTTGTCCAACTTCATAATGAGAGGGTTTTTTTTTTAATTTATCTCATTATTTTTATTTTGCTTGTTCTTTTTAATGAGAGTCAGAAAAAGAGCAGATCTACAGGAGAGAGGAGGAACTGGGAGGAGCAGAGGGAGGGGAAACTATAATCAGGGCATATTATATGCAAAACGAATCTGTTTTAAAAAAGGCAAAAAGGAAAAGTGGGGAAATAGTGTAACAGTAAAGACTTATGAGAACACTTTTCTAAAATATTTATTTATTTATTTATTTATTTATTTATTTATTTATATGAGTAGAGTACCCTGTAACTGTCTTCAGACACACCAGAAGACGGCATCAGATCCCATTAAAGATGGTTGTGAGCCACCATGTGGTTGGTGGGAATTGAACTCAGGACCTCTGGAAAAGCAGTCAGTGCTCTTAACCGCTGAGACATCTCTCCAGCCCGACTTATGAGAACTTAATTAAAAATTAATTAGATATTTAGAAGATGCTTAATTAAGCTAAAGTAATAAAAAAACCTGAAATATAAAATTAAGAAAATCTCCCAGGAGGCAATATTAAAAATCAAGAACATGGAAATTATTAGAAGAGGGAAATAATAGTGATGATCGGTTTATGATGCCTGATATTTTTAAAATAAGAATCACTATGAAATGAAAAATAAGAGCCAAAAAAAAAGCAATTAAAACTAAATCTCACAGAAGTCATACAGAGCAGAGATCCCCAGAATTCAAACTTCTATTGGTTGTAATTAAAAACAAAACAAGACAAAACAAAACAAACAAACAAAAACCTCTTTACAAGATTTCTACATATCAAAAAACTCCTAACACAAATAAAAATACTGATATTGGTATGAATTTTAAAGTAACAGTACAGAGAATAAAAATAATAAAAATATACCTATAAACTAGGTAATCAGTTATCACATCACTCAAATAATAAATATAATTGAAAGTATCTTCATTAAAAAATATAAAAAAATTTCAAGTATTAAATAAATATACTCAAGAATACAGAAACTTTCTCATGTGCCCTTCAGAAAAAGTTATTTGAGAATTTAAATAAAGATTTTGAAATATAGCAGCATATTGTGGCAAATAAAGATTAGAATTAAGACACAAAGAGTGAAGAGAATTAACTGATAGTCTCAAAATTAGGTTATTCCACTGAAGCCATTAAAAAATTTCAACAGCATAGGCATCTATATCATCATTTATATGTGATTTTCTTCCTCAAAAGTCAAGTTATAAATTTTATTATAAGACTATAAGAAATTGAATAACTATCCCTAAAAGTTTGCATTTGGATCTTCAGAAAACAAGCACTGGGAGAGAGAGAAGAGAGAAGAGAAGAAGAGGAAAGGAGAGGAGAGGAGGGGAGGGAGGGGAGGAGAGGAGAGGAGAGGAGAGGAGAGGAGAGGAGAGGAGAGGAGA
>JANHMN010000013.1:2363467-2374780 GCA_030674055.1 Rhabdomys pumilio | reverse complement strand
AGAAGAGAAGAGAAGAGAAGAGAAGAGAAGAGAAGAGAAGAGAAGAGGAGGATAATGAAAATGAGCAAATGAACCAGAAATAACAAATGTACAATATGGAGAGAAAAATAACACTAGGTAACATAATATTACAGCCAAATATAATCATTAAGATTAGGATAGTTGAGGAAATATCTCCTTCTCTGTACTGGGTCCATAAGAAGGTTGCCCTCATAACTGCACCAACCAGGCTCCAACATTAGAAGGTCCCAAAGAGTTCCCAGAGTTTCAGCAAATGCTGCTAATATTGTTGAAAGGAAGTGAGAGTCCATGCCAAGCTGATATTCAAATGTGGCAATGTCCACATGGTATTGGATTATAGACATAATATGTAATTCAAGAATGAGTGGTTGTGGGTTTTACCTGTGCAATTTCAGAGAGTTGTTGAGAGCCAGACAACTGGTGGTGCAGGAGCTTTTACTAGAAGGCGCTGAGAGACCAGGAGCCTGTAAAGACTATTGCATAAAGCTAAGAACGTGAAGCTTAGGTTGGCTTCTGGTGGCTCCAGTCATCAGGAAATGCCAGAACTATGAGCTATCTTCCAGGGAAAACTGAAGACAGGAAACAGAACTAGGCCACAGGAGCCATGCGTGTTACAGGGAGCTGGAGGGTCACAGATGTCTTAGTGAATATGGAACATGTTGCTACAGGAGATGGAGTTCGTCCTGCTAGGAACTCATTCTACTTTTCTCCAGTATTTCCTCACTATGCTCCATTTCTCCCTTTTGGGAAGTTTATGTCTACTCTGTGCCATTTTGTGTTGTATATACAATCTGTCTTATAAAATTGTTTTGCAGGATATCACAGTCAAGAGACTACCTTGTTCGAGGTGATGTTGTATTTGTAATCATGGTGTCCCTGTTGTCTACTGGTTTCTGTTATCATGCTTCTAATGGCCTTCTTAGTCAATAATACACTACTTTGCTAATGTTCGTGTTCTTTCTGTATACAAATTTAGAAACTATGCTAAGATTTTTAATTTGAGATAATATCAGTCATCTAACTGAATTAATGATTACAGTAAAGATAGACATAACAATCCTCAAAATCTGCTTTCGCTTTATACGTATACTTTTGTACAAAGAAAAAGCTAACATTTTTTTAAAAAAAAATCTTTAGTATTACAAAAGGAAAAGTTGAATAGAAATTTTCTTCTGAATTTTGGATACTTTCTTTCCAGTCTCACATACTTTAAAATTATATATCTGACACCTCACGTGTCTGACATCTCAAAATTCAAACATGTATTTTATACTCAAGCACGAAGATTCTGGCAATGCAGCCAGGGTTCTTTTACCAGGACTTATTATTTATACTTTGTTTGACTGATAATGATGGTGTACTGGTGCAATCTGAAGGCAGCATAGCCAACAGAAAGTCTTTGATACAGAAAAAAAAATATAATTACATGGTTTGTATTCCAAGAAAACTAGATATTTTTAAACATAAGTAGAAAAATTAGCTTAAATAATTATAAGTCAGGGTTCTTCACTTTGTAAATTTTTTTTCTCTTGCTTCAAATTTCTTGGCCACTCTATGACACAGTTTCTTTAAAATTTTGAAATGCAGTAATTCAAGTTGTTAAATTATTCTTCTTTAGACACATTACCTCATACTATGAATTTAACTTATTAAACTGAAAACATATTGAACTTTAACCTTTTTGACTACAGTATTTTTTAGCTTTTATGAATATCAAGCCATCAATTTGAAAAAGATTGGGGTTACATCTTTATTCAATAACGGAATGAGAATGAGACAGTTTACTTGATGTACTGGGCTTTCTCAGAGAAGCCAACATGTTTTTAGGAGTCAGTAGCTCCCCAGCAAAAAGAAGCTTGTAATCTCATGTATTTATGGCCTTCTTGCAATACAACAGTGGAAGAAAAAATGGATGTCATGTCCTGTGTTTGTCAAGAAATGCTGAACAATGAATGGGAAAATTCATTTATTAGGTATTCTCATCTTATCCTAGCTTCTGGGGACTCATATGATGAGGCAGGGCCTATAGGTGAAATTTTTGAGAAAGAACTACAGTATCAATTAAGTTTCAAAGTAAGATTTAGGTCAAGTGAAATACAAGACACTGGAAATTTATCAAAAACACATGCTGAGGAATTTTTAAATGTGGATTTAATTTCACTAATATAGCTAAGAGATTTGGGTTGTCATATAAGCTATCATACACCATGCTACAGACTGCTAGAGCAGCCTGTGGACTATGAACTATAGGGTCCTATGACCTAGACTCTCCTTATTCTGACTACCATAATTTTCTCAAAACGCCCTGACATTTATATGTAATTTCTCCTTGAAGGGTCCATTAGAAAATGCAAGATATGGATATTGTATGCGCTTCAGGTACTTCTCAGTATTCTACAGCATAATATAATTGTGATAATTATTGGCAAGCATTAACTTATTATACCATGATGGAAAATTATAGAATTTTACATTATCTAGGTCTTCTTCCATGACTGCAAAAAATGTGTATTCCTTGAGGTAGATTCAAACCTTTTTATGTCTGTTTGTTTGTATGTTTGATACACATGAGAAAAAGAAAACATGAGGGGCAGAGATTAGTTTTTGTAGTTGGGCAACCTACTTGACTGGCTTTTTATAGTTTGATTGGATAATCATTATCATAAATATATTTCCATCAAAATAAAATTAATAATAAATGTACCTTACAGTTAACAAAATAACCATGAAAATATATTATGTGTATGATTGTGTGTTTTATGTAAATTAAAGGTGGCTGAAGGTATAGGAGATAATTCTACATGAAGCCTTTTCATTCTCAAACTGATGTGTAGGTTTGGTTGTTTATATTAACATATTTCAGTGCATTATCTGCCTCTTTCCTCCTTTTTTATTAGTTTTTCCTTATGTTTATTCTTATCATTCTTTTGCTTCCCTTTTCTCTTTATTTATATTTTTGCTATTTCATTTTTTTCTGGCAAATTTAACTTTTTTTTAAGTTCTATTTAGACTTTTTTTTTATTTGAGTAGTTTTTATTAGTCACTTCACTTAATGCTAAAAGAGAATAATTCTTATAGTCACGTTCTGACATTTTGTGGCTGATACTTTTGTACAAGTCAGTCAGAGCCTTAGTCTCACGAGTAACTTGTAAGTTCTTTAAGACTTACAGCACAGACTTTCCAAAAGTCAGGAGTAGTTTTCATTACCTTCAGAAATAGGAGAATAATGCCCATCTTCCTAAATGCAATGGATCTTATAAATTTGGTTTATAATTTTTTCTTGTAAAATTACTCCTTGGGCAACTAAATATGTGAGCATACAGGCTGATTTGTGAGTTCAGCTGTTACCAAAGAGACAGACTTTCTTCCTTATTTTGATTTAGGCCATTATAATTTTTAGATAATTGCATGGTTTATTTTATTCTAACCTAGATACTTTTCATGTAATATGAATACCAATCATTATTCAACTTGATGAAAAGAACAGTTTTATATTATTACAACTACATTTTGGTTCTGTTTAAACATTTTCAGTAATTATGTGTATAAAAGTTAGACACAGCCCAACATGTGTGATTTTATCTGCTTGAATTTTTTAACGTATCCTGACATGATTTAGATTATGAATGTTATAAACGCATAAAATCATTCTCCATATTATTTCTAATACTCCACTTAATTTTTTGAAAAATTCTTCAACCGTTTGATTTCTCTCCCAAAGTTTTTCCACTCACCCTTCTCAACTAAGCAAATGGATCCTCATCTGTCAAATATTTTGGGAACAAAAACTCAAATATCTCCCCTTTCCTTAGTGAATGAGACACAGAGAAACCATGAGAGGGTAAATCCTCAGTACTTTGACTGAAAATTTAATCAGAATCTTTATTACTTTAACATCTGCTGTGACTTAAACTGTTTCTTCTAAAATATGTCGAATTTCTAGTTCTCTCTACCTGTGAATATGAAAGTAAGTTCATTGCATGACTCTGATGATTTGAATCTGCAGAATGGGCTTTATGTCAGCACATGTCCCTGTGAAAACTGGAAGATATGAATTTGGTGATGCTCACAGGGAAAAGCAAAATAAATCAAACAAACAAATAAATAACAAACAAACAAACAAAAAACCTGTGTGCACTAAGGCAAAGAATAGAATGTTTCCCCTAAGGATATGGATGCCAAAAATAAGAGAAAATTGAAAGATCACCCATGAGCATGTAAGATTCTACAGTTCTCAGCTGGAACAGCTCTCGTGACATCTACACCTTCTCTTCAAACTTCTAAAACAGGGAGATTCTATATCACCAAAATTTCAGCTCTTCAGTTTTTATAAGTTGTCACAACATTTCTAGCAAATCAACACAATACACAAATCCAATGAGAGAAATTCTATTGTTGTCAAAAAAAAACCCCCCCAAAAAACAAAAAAAAAACCCTTCAAAGTGTGGATGCAAATCTAAATAAATATGTGACATAATTTCATCCAAAATGTATTTCAAATTCTCTAGGACCACATCTAACATATACACCATGAACTAAATATACACCGTAAAAAGTGAAGATTTAAGATGTGTCTCAGTCTATGAATTACCTACCATGCCTCACATCAGAACTCACATAAGGAAGGACCTTACATCAGAATCTGAGCATCTCATTTTAAAAAGTCAGTAGTGGGGAGGTCAAGAGAAGAGTCTCACAGGGACTTGCTGACCAACCAGTTCAATCAATTGGTGAGCAACAGGTTGTATTAGAAATGACTCTCCAAAGATAAGGTAAGGAGCAATAAAAAGACACTTGTCAATATTTGGTCTCTAAATATCCCCGAATGGCAGCAAACACATGCATGTGTGTGCATGTGCGCATGCGCGCGCGCTCTCTCACACACGCGCTCACTAATAAATTCCAATGAAATCGTGTGAACACATATTAATAAGGAAACCATTAAAACAGGAAAAGTTACTCACGATGACTCTGTAAAGCTTGTCATATGTTGTTCACGCTATTTTCTTTCACTTTACAGCTTCTGTAATGAGGAATTAACATCTGTCTCTCCATCCTTTCTAAAGCCCTGTCCTGAAGACACAGATCTGGAGAACACAGATTATCCATTACCAGAAAAATACCCAGCTTCTGCTTGTGCCCTACTGTGCTGCCACTTTTCCTTCCTGACAGCATGAATAAAGTGAAAGAAAATTGTTTTGCATATTGAAAAGGGGGTGGGGGACTTTATGAGAAGTGAATTATGACCTGAATCGTGACTCAGGATTACAGGATAGCGTTTCTTTCTTCTTGTTATTGGCAATGAATTATTCAGTGGAACCCATTAGCAGAATAGCATGGAGATTTTATATTTAGAGTTCTTCATAGGCTGTAGCAGCAACTTTGGGTAAGTTGATATACACATATTCAGAAGTAAAATTTAGTGGCCAAGATAAGGGAAAACAAACAAACAAAACAAAACAAAACAAAAAAAACCCGTACTTATCAACTTATCAAAATTATGTACAAATAATTTGTTGCTATATTGAATTTGTTCCTTATTACCTTTTTATTGTTATTTTGAAAATATTTACTGTCATCACTACCATCAAATATAAATTAAGACTATCTTTACTTTCTAAAAGAGCTGTGCCTTAGCATGTTAGTTCTCTTGTAATTTGATAAAGATCTATCAGAAATAAATATTTTTTTCTTAAAACGTTATTTTTCTTTGGTGCATATGAATTTTTTCATGTATTTTCACTGTAATACTTAACTGTCAGCTACCTCTTTTTTACACCCTATTCAAAATTAGTGATTTTTTTATGTTTCAGATATAAAATAATTTCCACCTTGCAAAACAGCTTTTGTTTCCTATATTCCTCAATATAATTTCCACAACATTTTTTGCCCAATGAAGATACATACTCACATATATAGAAATTATATCTTTTTATGTGAATTGATTTTTAAGTAATTATTGTATTGGTGATAAATGAAATCACTGTTTAAATTGTGCAGCTATGATATATATTTACTTTGTAAGATATCTAGATCTTCAAAGAATGACAAGAATATTAAAAGTGACTTTCTTTTTACTAATAGACTATGAAATTATGAAAAGATTTATATGTTGATAAAAACTACATTTATATTTTTTAAACATTCCAAAATGTACAAAAATTTATAAAGGATTAAATAAAATATATTATTAATGTGATGTAAGAATATATTCTATCACATGACTTAAAGAACTACAATAAAAAAATTCTAAATATAGTTTCATAGTATGTGTGTGTGCATACAGATTATGGAAATTTAAATAAAACATTTATATTTTATGTTATTACAATATTAATTCCATGTCATTTTACTTTCAAATTTGCAATTGTTCAATTTTATGGACATTTCTAGGCATCTTTTCACAAACCTTTGAAGATATGAGATAAAACAAACCAACTAGATGTAATGGTTCACAAGTTCATATGGTGTAAGAAAGATTCTTGCTTTAATTTTAAAGTGCTTTCTTGTTTCAGTCATACTATTTTATGCAATCATCTTTTTTTAATCATGAGTTTAAGAATCGTCCTTGAGCTATTTTTATCCAAATATTTAAATTTGATGTAGATGATATTGATTATAATAATAATAGCTTAATATAAGTCTCATAAACTTCATTGCCTGAGAAGACTATGTTTAAGGGCTCTTTCTTGCATTATTAAATAAATATTTTTGCTTTGTTAACTAAGTCTCTTATTCTGTTTTAAAGTTTCTTTAATGTTCATGAATTTGAATAGATATTTAGAAAGAAAGTATATCTTCTTCATATGGAATGTATTTAACATTCTTTTGATCATTGTTTCAACCTTGCATTTTAATAATTTAAAAGACCTCCTAAAAACCATTTAAATACATCTCTGTTTTCTTCTATTTAAACCTACTTTAAGCTCATTTTCAAAAGCCTGAATTTCATCTCTAGCAAGTGTAGACATTTCCATGAATTCATTGTTTCATGCTAGTTTGTTGGTTGAATTGATAACATTATGTTATTTCCAAATAATATTTGAGCAAAATTCAGGACAGCTTGTATAAATGAGTACAATAAGGTTTCAGAATATATTTCATTATATAATATAAAAGGCAGGCTAAAATATTTTACTACACATAAGAGATTAAATTATGGTATTGTTATTCAGAACAACTGATCTTCAGTTGCAAACTGACTGGTTAACACTTTACTGAATCTTGGAAATATAGAGATTTTTCTCTGTAATTCTATCCAGCTTACTCTGTTTGGGGACATAGAGAATTGTGAAACAGAATACAGAATTCATCACAAATTCCAAGAACTTCATAGTAAATTGTTCTCAACTCATTTTAAATAAGTGCTAGATTCAACAATAAAAAAACTTTAAGCCTTTATTCTAAATACTTTGTTTTCTATACTAATAAAATAGAAAGCATTGTAGAAAAAAAAACATTTTGTAATGACTAAAAAGGTTATAAGGAAATGTATTGTTGGTTTATGAACTTTAATTCCCCTGGGCTTACACTCTATATGATAAGGTTCATCATTATTATAAGATTGTATATTTAGAAGCAGAGTCACGTGATAAATATTCAAGTATGATAGGTGCAGTTGTAAATTTATTTTAAAGAAACAACAGTAAAGAACATTATGCTTAAATGTACTTAGTAGCATTTTAGAAAAGAGAGAGAACTATGTTAAATATTAGTGTCTTGTCATTGCACAATTTATACATAACATGAAAAGTATTTAGATCATCTTTCAACCTATTAACACATAAGTAATTTATAACCTATTAACACATATTTATTAATATTTCGCATTAATATTAGTAATGTAACATGAAATTACTGTATATGAAACTCAAATAAAACCTTTACCATAGTGTACTGGCTGGTTTTGTGTGTCAACTTGTCTCAAGCTGGAGTTATCACAGAAAAAGGAGCATCCCTTGAGGAAATGTCTCCATGAGACCCAGCTGTAAGGCATTTTCTCAATTAGTGATCAAGGGTGAGAGGTCCCATTGTGGGTGGTGGCATCGCTGAGCTGGTAGTCTTGGGTTCTGTAAGAAAGCAAGTTCAGGGGAAGCAAGTCAGTAAGTAACATCCCTCCATGGCCTCTGCATCAGCTCCTGCATCCTGACTTGCTTTGGTGATGAACAGCAATGTGGAAGTATAAGCTAAATAAATCCTTTGCTCCCCAACTTGCTTCTTGGTCATGATGTTTTGTGCAAATATAGAAAACCTTGTCTAAGACATGTAGTAATGTTAACTTACCAAAATTCCAAAATGTTATGAACTTGCACAATGAAGAAAATGATATTTGTAGTGGAAAGAAGTGGATTTCTTCTTGCAACAGATTATTACTATGTTGAAGACCAATAAGCATTTATCTTGATTAGTATACTGCAGAATTCATATACTGAAGCAAATATAGAAGAAAGTTTAAAACTTAAAACTAAGAGATTAAAAAAAACATTACTACATAGCTTATATCTGGTCTGATATTGGATGAGAAAGATCTTAAAGAAGCAGTTGGGACATTAAGTAAATTTTACAGTGAAGTTCTCTAGACTCATGAAGAAACAGGTATGTGTCATGAACATGGGGAAGCAAAAGAAAACAAGGACATTTGTAAATATTAAGTGAATACTTAAAAGGTTTTGTGTCTTTTTTTTTTTAAAGTGAATGTTTAGTCACAGACAGGAAAGACTTAAAGAATAGACTAAAGCCTAAAAGATATAAATGGAAGACCCCAATGCCCTGAAGAAAAGAGTAACCCTCAATATCATTCCTTAATTTTTTGGTGTAATACAAAACAGAGTTCACCTTACCTTGTTAATAATAACATCAACTTTTCCATTAAAACAAGTGGATTTAGTACAGTCAATGATGGATTATCTGCATAACAAGTGTATCCTTTATATTGTGTAATTGTATTGATTGTATAATGACCAAAACAGAGAAATTGGGACAGAGGTATCATGAGGCACTAAGGATCCCCAAGGATCCACAATTTGACAGATAGCCGTGCATACACTAGGGAACCTATGCTGTTTATTTCTTAATACAGATCTCAGCACAATTATAATGTTACATTGTGGGCACAGTTGGCTGCGACCTCAAATAAAGACTCCTGAAGATCCTTTGAATTCCTATCATGTGGATTTCTAACCATAGATACAATGTCAAACAGATGCCAGATGTTTATGAAGCACCTCAGTTCTAATTCTTACAGGACAAAATTCACCTGCCTTTCTTTGACAGCTTTCTCAGTTATCAGCTAATTAAACACATTTTGAGGCTTTTTAAAAATGATATTTTGTCTAGATTTTAAAAGTAGTTGCATATAATGAAGCTCAAGAAGAAGGAAGAACAAAGTGTGGATGATTCAGTCCTTAGGAGGGGGAACAAAATACTCACAGGAGGAAATATGGAGACTAAGTGTGGAGCAGAGAAAGGCCATCTAGAGACTTTCCCACCTGGGGATCTGTCCCATATACAGTCACCCAACCCAGACATTATTGCAGATGCTGGAAAATGCTTGCTGACAGGAGCCTGATATAGCTGACTCCTGAGAGGCTCTGACAAAGCCTGACAAATACAGAGGTGGATGCTCTCAGTCAACCATTGAACTGATCATGGGGTTCCCAATGGAGGAGTTAAAGAAAGGACTGCTGATGGAGCTGAACTAGTTTGCAACCCCATAGGAAGAAAAACATTATCAACCAACCAGAACCCCGGAGCTCCCAGAGACTAAACCACCAATCAAAGAGTACACATGGAGGGAATCATGGCTCCAGTCACATATGTAGCAGAGGATGGCATTGTTGGACATTAATGGGAGGAGAAGGCCTTAGTCCTGTGAAGGCTCAAAGCCCCAGTGTAGGGTAATGCCAGGGTGGGTAGGAAGGAGTGGGTGGGTGGGTGGGTGTGTGAGCACTCTCATAGAAGCAGGGAGAGAGGATGAGATGGGGCTTTCCAGGGGGAAACTGGGAAAAAATAACATTTGAAATGTAAATAAAGAAAATATCCAATAAAAGAAAATAGAATATGATTTAATTAGAGGTCTCAGTTGTTAATAGAAATACATTCCTTACACATGTAAAGGTCTTCCCTCAGGCCACTGTGCCAATGTGTTCAGGCATTACTTGTCACTGGTGAAGGAGGTAACATCTCTTGGGAGTAAAAGACATCTTTAGCCTTCCTACAATGCATAAAACATCCTTCAACTATGAAGAATTACCCATAGCTCCATTATGCATTTCTGTCTTGACTATTGCTTAAATCTTCAAATTTGCACATTTTTACATATAAGAGAAGAGGAGACAAAGAGAGAATAATCATTAGAATAAAATGCTCACCTTTGCCAAGACCTTCAACCCACCATTATAAAACTTTCATAAACCAACATGGAAATGTCTAAATATACTACTCATTTTTATTTATTTTATAATCTTTAATGCCATAGATAGATAGATAGATAGATAGATAGATAGACAGACAGACAGATGTGTGTGTGTGTTTATTTTTAAATGTATATTAAGCCCTAGTTATTTTATAAAACGTATGTCAAAATTGTATACTAATGAATGTTTTTAAACTTCTCAATATATTTTCTTAGGAGAACTCATAAAAGAAAGAAGAATAAGCAGTTATACATTACTATATTGATAGAAAAAGATTAAAATGTTTTGATATTAATTAGACCATGTTATATACTGAGTATTCTGATACTCATATATCAGGTCCTAAATCTATAACCTGTGTAAATGAACTATTTTTGTGGTATTTGTATGTAAACCAAGTGAATGCTTGACAACAAGAATTGTATACTTTCTCTTAAATACTGCATAATCATTTATTACAGTCAGAGGATGGCCTGGGTAGGTGCTAACAATTGGACTGTAAAATTAGATTTAATAATAATAATAATAATGATAATAATAATAATAATAATACACACATGTTTACCACCTGTGATATTTAAAGTTAACTGTACATGGGAACACTAAATGAAACAGTCTTTTGGTTATTAACACATAGAATAACACATAGGCATGCATATTGTACTGTGTTCTGTGAAGGGTTTATGTTAAAGAGCTTTTCATTCAGTCATAAAGAATTATACAATGTTCTGTGAAATGTGTATGTGAAAATACAAGAGAGAAATGACACACTTTGTTCCCATACCAAAATAAAGCGATTCCAATGCAGAGTGTACCCCCCAAGAGAAAGAAAGAAAGAAAGAAAGAAAGAAAGAAAGAAAGAAAGAAAGAAAGAAAG
>JANHMN010000013.1:2330062-2363457 GCA_030674055.1 Rhabdomys pumilio | reverse complement strand
AAGAAAGAAAGAAAGAAAGAAAGAAAGAAAGAAAGAAAGAAAGAAAGGAGTGAGGGAGGGAGGAAAGGAGGGAGGGAGGAAGGAGAGAAAGAGAGAGAGAAACCAAAGCACAGTAAAAGGTTTGTGAACTACATCTGAGTCTACTTCGGCTAAGGGGAGAGTCAGCTGCAGGCTCTGAGATCCCTTCTACTATGTTCCTGTAAAAGCCTGTGTAATAATTACAATGTGTGGCATGAAGCACATGGAATCACTACAAAGTTATTGCACATATGAACACAGTAGGAGTAAAGATATTAACAAAAGTATGTATTGAGGAACATAGAAGGATTTTCATTAACACGTTCATTCACTGGGAAGAAATCAAACCTGTCAATTAGACATAACACTTATATAATCTTTAGAATGTTGGCAACACAGTCAGTCTAAAGTTAAGTTTGACTCTTATTTACAGAAACAGATGCTAGGTGCAGTAGATCCTCTATTAGAAATGTAAGGAAAATGATTAGGAAAGTTGATGTAGTATGACATTTGACAGAAGAATCTATTTAAAATAATCCCATTAGTTGATCTACTTAAAATCTGTTTTTTATGGTCAGGTCCAAACTAAAGATCACAAAAGGAGGTCCTGAGGAAAACTTTACAGAAAACCAAAATTCTTTACTAAACAAAACCAAAATTGATAAGAGAAATATATTTTTAGAGAAAAGGGGAGCTGGTACAGGAGGGAGAAAATGGAAGTGGAGGAGGCGTCAAAGCACAAGGTACATTTGTGAAAACAACAAAAGTAACTAATAAAATTATTCTCCAATTGTGTGGATACAAGAAATTTATGATTTATGTTATGATTGTTTTTAAATTAAAACCAAAATGTCAACCTCAGACAGAGAGAAGACTGTTAGTATCAGAAGCTGGTGTAGAAAAGAGAAAAATGAAAAAAAATTGTCAAGTTAAACTGACTAAATAAGTTTTAGTGATCTGATGCACAGCATGGTGGCCATAGGGGATAAAGAAATGTGATGTATTAAAAAATTCTCTAAAGAGCAAAATTTAAATATTCTCACCTCAGAGATGTGATAAGAGGTTGAGGTGGTAGATATTAATTTGAATTAATCTTTCTAAGTGTATACACATATAGCACCATCACCTTGTACTTCACACATACATGTGATTATATGTCAGTTAAAATAAATTAGAAAATGTGATTTTTTTTTAAATATTCAAAGTTTTAAACTTCAAGCAGGTAACAACAAAGGCTCCTGTTAGGCTTATTTTGTAGTTAACAACAGATAATGTGACATGCACTTAGGAGCTTGAACCAGCTCATATACAGTTTTAATACTTTTATAACTGTCCTTGTCACCTTTATGCAGGCAGAAACTGTCATATAGGAAGTGAATATAAAATGGCAAGGATCTGCATAAGGGCATTCTCCTTAAAGGTTACTTACTGTTTTAATGACCTAAATTGAGAATATTCTTCTCTCTTTGTAAATCAAAAAAGGAAGGAAAAGTTGATGTTTATAATTTGGGTATTGAATACAATCAAAGTCCGGAGAGCTAATTTATAGGCTCTACTTTTAAATGTGAAATATTCACAGTAGATGGGGTGAGGAGAGATATATGTGTGTCTAGTTTTCACTGTTCCTTTTGAGAAGGTAGCATTTGTGTGAAGAATAAAAGAAGTGGGTGTATCAATAATGGAATGCACTGGAGGTGACTCTTCAGAATAACTAGTTTGTATGACAACAGAGTCAGAAAGTATGACAAATTCCCAAGACTGCCAGTGGCCCCATGATTAGGAATTATAGGCCAAAATGCTGAAGTGCAAATGAGATAAAGATGCAGTTTTCTAACTGATCATTTCAATGTATAATTTTTCTAATTTATAAACCTTTCTGTTGCGCATTTAGTACTATATTCTTGACACGGATATCAGTTTAAACATTTATATCAAAGTATGCAAAATGCAATTTCACACTCAAATGTAGGACCCATTTTCCTTTAATTTTCATGATAGTGTATCATATGATAATAAAGTACACTGATATCTAGGAGATAAATATTATTTAATGTTTTCTGCGACATTTGGTTCATTTAAAATTGATAATCTTTAAAACAATTACACGAAAATATAAGACCTTAAACACATCTACAAGATAAAATTAAAATATTACAAATATATCAGTAATGATTGTTTTCAGATTACAATATCATTTGCGACATTTCTTTCTTCTCTTTCCTCTCTGTTGTGGGGATATAGCTCACTTCATAGGTATGGATTCTGTTGGGCTGAGTTGTGGATTCACCTTGTCTGCTGTCCCAGATGGCTGGAATCCTGGCTCAGGAGACAGAAGTGTGGGAATTTGACTGAGTTCACTCCCCGGAGGCGCTGGGCAGATGCTGGGCTATGGGAAGCCACAGAGCTCCATTCCAGAAATGGGGAGATCCCAGTCTGAGGTCCTGCAGGGGCAGATCTCTTGGGTTGGGGACCCCCCCCCCCCCGGCAAAGAAGGCAGATGGGGATCGGCTGGTCTCAAGCCCTTGTGCTTCCATATACCACTGGGAAACCATGCAGATGGGTTGAGACCTGAGGCATACAGGCTGTACTGGCCCAGAGCCGAAAGTGGAAAGTGGGAGAAGCTCCAGCAGTGCCCCGAAGGGTAGAAGAGAATCTCAGTCAAGGTTAACCACTTGGCTGGATCACAGCTGGCTCAGCTAGCTTGCTTGAGTTGGTGGCCTCTGTGGCTGAAAAGCAGAGAGATCCTCAGAAGGAGATTAGACTGCAGCTCAGTAGTTGAATACCTTCTCCATGGTTCCCCATGGCGGGGGGCCCCAAGTGCAAGAGGAAGTCCATGGTCTTAAAAAGTTTATTGTCATGGCAGAAAGTGAATGAAGCTATACCCAGTGTTCTCACCTGAGGTTAAATACCTTTTGCAAATAGGAGGAGAGTCTGGAAAGGAATGCTTAATTGGCTACACCCTCTGGCCTTTAGGTATCTCACGAATAAGGAGCTCTCTTGAGGCTTTGCTGCCTGTGAGCACTTCCTCTACCTGTGCTATAGGACTGAAGGCCACAAACCTTTCTTTGGGAGAGGCTGTGAATGGCTGAAGGTAAGTGAAAGGAACCAGGGCCCAGGAGCAAGACTGAACACCTACCATCCCTTTAGGGTCTCTGGGGTTTGACACCTGCACTTGACTGGGTACCCAGCTGCCTCTCACAGCCCACGGCCCCACAGTCTTCAATCACTCTCCTAATTCCTCTTGCACTTTTTCAATTTCAAGGCTCTTTTTCATTGATTGCTATTACCTGCATATAGATAAATATTACTAAATATAGCCTGCTCGCTCTGTATAACATTATTTATAATTTCAGCATTGACCATTTGGCATTGAATTATCAGTTGGTATGCTCTTCCCTGGGGAAGATGAATTCTCCTGATCTCAGGTTTCCTTGCTTGTCTGTAGTTCTTTGTGTAGATACGATGCCTTGTTGGCTTTTTTCTTTCAACTTTGGCATGTCCTTTGATGTCATCCTTGTTCAGCTCTTGTTTTTCAAGTGATGGGGGTGTTTCTCATAGATAAATGATCATATTAACATATAAAACTATATAAAACATTAAACCTATAAGGATACATTTTTAACTTTTCTGAAAAAAAAAAAAAAACCATTTACCTCGACATTTGTCACATAAAGTGTATAAAGACCTTCTCCAATATAATTTTTATCCTTCTCTTCATATTCAAGATATAAATACACTAATGTTTGTGCATAAGGAAGGCAGGTGACCAGCAATGTTTAGTAATGTATATGCAAAGATATTGAGAAAGGAATATATAAATCAAATGTGCAGTATGTTCAAATCACATGAATAAAAACTTGCTGATATGACAGTCTTATAATTAGTGGATATTGTAAAGTAAAGGCATATGTTCAGGGATTATTTCTAGTGGCATTGTGTGTGTGCGTGTGTGTGTGTGTGTGTGTGTGTGTTATTTTTTTAAACTTTAAATAATATATTAGCTAGAATAAAAAAATATTTCCTCTAGACTCAAGTATTTAAACAGTTTGTGCCCTATTGGTGGAGCTATTCGAGGGGTTATGGTATCCTCAAGAGGTAGGCTTGGCAGAAGAAAGGTTTTGGCAGATGTACAGGTTTTATATATTGGATCCATTTGCTGTTCTTTTTTTCTACATGAAGATAGAAACCTGATGAGACAGCTTCCTGAGTTTATGCTTTTCCTGCCTGCTGCCATTCAACTCTGACGTAGTAGACTGTGTCTCTGGAAACTTAAGATCAAATAAACCCTTTGATCTTCTAGGTTGCTTTGGTTATGTTATTTTATCAAGTAATTAATATAAATAGTTAATATTATCCTTAAAATTTTGATAGACTAAAATATTCTGTACTTTTAAACATGATTTTGAGTAAATGGTGTTAAGTAAATGGTACTTAGATTCCATATATATGTGTATATATTTACATATATATTTTATTATATATAAATATAGGAATATATGAATTTCATTAAAATAATGAAATATATATATGTATATATATATATATATATATATATATATATATACATATATATATATATATATTTACACACTCCACATTTTATTCACCGGTGTGGTTTGCCTGTTAGTTAGTCAGGTTTTACTGAGGGTCATAAAAGGAAAGCCCAAGTCATCTTATGTTCTTTTCTGTGAATTACATGAGAAGAGTTTTGTCTTCATGCTTATTATAGGTTTCCCTGTGACATGATTTTACAATGCATTTCTAATACAGTGTAAGCTTCCTTGACTTTGAAATTTTAAGAACAATAATACCTATATGTCAAATCCAATTTACTGACACCAACATCTTCTCCTTTTATATTTCATCAGATATTTGAATTAGATATAAATAATGTGCACATAAAATTTATTTTTAATAATCTTAGATTGAAAAATGTCTAGATGACAGAATATGGATGAGGTTAAACTGCATCATACAATTGGCCAAGACGAGTGTCTGATCTATCTTTTTACCCCATGCCTACTATCAGGCCTCAATTTTAAAAAAGAAAATTAATTGTTCCTGGCAAGTGTGTTGTCTTGTATAAAAATAAAATTGACTTTTCCAATCACCAGGGTCAAATGAGGCAGAGATGTGTGCCAGCACACAATGATGTGTGTTTTCTTTACTACTCTCTGTGTTGCTTGCAGTTTCTCCAACGATTACTCACATATTGAAAGCTCTCATATCTGTATATAATTCTCTTTCATTTCTAGATCTCAGTGTCTAAGTGTCTTAAAGAACATGTGCATTTGGATTTACAGACTTTTCAAATTAAAAAAATTAATTTCTCTAACAGCATTTTTCTTCATCTCTGATTTCATACCTCATGTTCACATGAGACTAAGAGGATTTCTCAGTGGCTTATGTGCCTGCCTGCAAGCATGAGAATTCAAGTTTTATCTGTACATCTAATTGTGCAGAGGGTTGTATCTGTAATTGCAGCACTTCTATGTTTGAAGAAGAGGGAGGGAGGGAGGGAGGGAGGGAGGGAGGGAGGGAGAGAGAGAGAGAGAGAGAGAGAGAGAGAGAGAGAGAGAGAGAGAGAGAGAGAGAGAGAGAGAGAGAGAGAGAAAGAGAGAGTGACATATCAAAGGCTAGTGAACATGGCATAAGCATCAGAAAGCAACAGTAGCTGATGTCTTCAAGCACTGAATAAAAATAAGCATGTTTTTCTTGAAGTTCTATGAGTTTACCTAAACACTATTTAGATTGGGAGAATTCTTTTATTTCCCATTGTAGTTTTTACAGCTCAAACTAATGTAGCATACCTCACTCTAACAAGTCTCATAAAGAATAAGATACCATTTGGGAATTATACTCATCCTTCAGAATGGAATCTTTGATGGTTCATCATACTTTCTGGGCATGATCTACTGAGGAGAAAAATATGAACATGTATATTAGAAGCTTCAGAGTTATAAAAAAAAACCTCTGAAAATGGGCTAAACTGTTCTATTAATGAATGCATTTCTGAAACTTAAAATGCCTTGTTTGTGATGGATTGTTGAGGCTGAAAGCAGCTGAGATGGTATCGTATAAAGCATGAAAAAGACTGGTTCAGTCGACCGCAATACAGTATCCCTGGCTGTACCTCAATGGGTTTGACTTTCCTTTTGCCATTAGAATGATTGAGTGTGATGTAATTAAATCTCTCTATGCTTCTCTCACTTCTCAATCACATGAAATTTACAATTCTTAAATCTAGGGCATGAATCATTGACTGAGCTGCATTTATTAGCACCACAGAAGTGCAAAAATCAAAATGATCTGAGATCAGTGATCTCAGAGGAATTGAAAATATTGCATAATGAGGTTTTGCCTCTGAACCATGTGAATGCTTTCTCATTTTAGTAAATTCTGCTAGACAGAAAAGAGAGAGAGAAAAAAAAAGCTTAATATGATCTATTTAAAACGTCAAAATAATGTGTGTTTTAGTGTGATTGAATTTCTATAGCCTTGCTGTGCTTTCAATGTACTATTTTTATGCATGAACCTCGTATTTCTATTTCAATGACAGATATGAGGCCAGATAATAGATTGAACATATCTTTTTTTTTTATCAGAGCATTTTATATCACAAGTAAAATTGAGCTGGTTCTTTCTCAAACCAACCGTGACTGTGAAACAATGTTTACTCATGCATTAAATGAAGGTTTCAAATCACATTATGCTTGGGATTTGTTACATGTTAAACACCAATAGTTTTCTTTCAATGCGGTTATTGGCATAATACTCATGCAATAATAAAATGCAGTAAAATTTTATAATGTTTGATTTGTATCAATAGCTCCCACAGCACAGTAGCTCTTCAAACGGCAGGCATAAAACTAATGAAAACAGTGACTCTGGAAGAAGCCTTGCACATGTAGAGTGAAGGGAATATCATACTTTGAGGGGTACTGAACTTTATTCCATTGGGTAAATTATGGCAGTGAATTCAATAAAGCTTGAAAAAAGATGGATTTTCTATGATTTGGCAATAGTTATAACCATGGTAATACAATAAAGTAGAAGAAAAAGCATAAGTAACACAAACAAATATTCAAATTGCCCTTTTAGGTAGACCAAATAAAAATTATTTCAATGTTAGTATTTGAGGACCCTGTGTACAAATTGATACTCCCGGAGAAATGTAATCAACAATAAATTCCTTCTAGCAGAGAAGCTCGGAGAACTTCTCCAAATAGCTTACTAACTTGTGATAGCCTGAATCAAAGCCATTCTAGAATAGAACGTATTTTAGTGAGTAATTAATAGAAATATCAGAACAGAATGAAAATCAAACAACACACAGGTGAATTTAAATGTCATTATTATACTTGGATTTAGATCATAAAGTTACATAGGGTAACAACTATACCTATAACTTTCATATACCACAATAGATTTTGAAAATTATGTGTATAAAACATCTATCATAGATTTTACACACACACACACACACACACACACACACACATATGCACACACACACAGTACTATCATGAGTATAACACACACACACACACACACACACACACACACACACACATATATATATATATATATTTTTTACAACTCAATTTTAAATAATTAACTGGATTCAAGGAATAGTACCCAGTGATATATTATATAATGTTGGCACATTGTAGCCCCACACATGTTCTGAGGAATATTTTTGGTAGCAGTTGTTCTTTGTCAATGTTCTTTGAGTTTTCTCAGTATGGAAGTGGGTGACACCAAGCCTGGGATTTTCAGTTTCTAAGAAGAAATTTTAATAACACTGTGGATAAATATGATATTTACTTAATTCTAGAAGCATTTGAACACTCACATTTGGGGTTTATATTTCTATTGATAGAATTGTTTATGGGTTGTATATCTCACATAAATTGAGTTGAACAGAATACTAGAACAATAAATATCATAAAAGATCCCAGGTCCTACAAAGTCCAGCATGAAAACAGAAAGATAAAAAGAATTTACTAAACCAAGACTGATTTACTAGTCAATTAAAGGACATTTTACTGCAATTCAAGGGGATTTCAGACACTGTGGAGCTGCTTGCTTTAATTGCATTGCACAAAACAGGGAAATATCTCTTTCATATAAGGAGATTTATAATCTTTGATTTTCTACAACATGAACGTTTATTTTGACACAACAACTGAGTTCTTTCTCAGACAATCCCTAGTGTACATTTTTATGTATGCCACACAGAACTTGAAACTAAGAATAATTTATCATCATATAATACAACTGTCAGTCTTGCAAAATCTATACTGTTGACATTTTGTACCACACCTGTTAGGTACCATATTTGAAACTAAATATTATTTGAATATTTGAATTTAGCATAGATTTAAAGTATTATAACCACAGCTATTACATTGAGGAACTTTTCACAGTATGTCAAAGACATGTCAGCTTTGACACTCACTTAGTAGAAAGTGACTCACCATGGTTTATAGAAACATTTGATATGGACCTAGAGAAATCCCTCATGTTGAGATTCTAGTTCACAAATATGATGTATGAAAATTTGGAAAGAAAACATCTTTTCAAGAATATGTAACTATGCACCAGTACACTTTAGTGTTCAATCCTGGAAGTAATAAACGGAATTTTTTTTTCTGCTACCTTACATTTAGAAGTAGACAAAAGTTAGTTTTTAGAAAAGCTTAAAATTTTCCTCATAATGAAAATTATTCGGAGGTAGGAATGTAGCACAATGATTGGTGCTCTTGCTGTACAGGTTTGAGGACCTGAGTTTGATTCCCAGCACCCACGTAAAAAGTCAGGTGTGGTGACAATTTACACTAGCAATCTCAGTATTAAGAAGTGAAAATAAGAAAATTCCTGGGGTTCAGGTGTCACCCATCACAGAATGGGCAAGTTTGTCTCAAATAGCAATGTGTCTGGCTTCTGAGGAACAACACTAAAGATTGGTCTCTAGTATCTTTCTGCAGAATTACAAACTCACACAATTGCTATACAAACATATGTTGCTATATCCTTAAACATACACACACAAAAAAAAGAGAAGAAAAGAAAAAAAATTGATACACAATGTTGCTGGATGTTTTTATAGCAACTTGGTACAACCTAAAGTTATCTGAGAGGATGGAATCTCAGTTAAGAAACTGGCTGTGGGCTGTTGGCAAGCCTGTAGAGAATTTTATTATTTAGTAATTGTAGTAAGAGGGCACAACATATTGGGGCTGGTGCCATTTCCGGCCTGGTGGTTCTGGGTTATACAAGAAAGCATGAGTAAGCCACAAGGAACAAGCTATTAAGCAATACTCCTCCATGGCCTCTGTATCAGCTCAAATTCAGGTTTCTGCCCATCCTGAGTTCCTGACTTGACTTCTGTCAGTGTGGAAGAATAAGCCAAACAAACCCCTTTTGTCTATACCTTCATTTGGGTCATGATGGTTCTTTATAGCTGTAGTAATTTTCACTAAGATGATCACGCTGTTTACTTTCAAAACTTTAAAAAGTAGATTCAAAACCTAATCTGATATATATTAAAGGAGGAAATACGTTTGAACTTATGTAGAAGGACCTTTAAAAAGAGGATTTGATAGGTCAGGTAGTAAGAACAATAATTAATAATGGGAGCTTATGAAAGTTTAAAAATACAACAACAAATATTTCTGTGCAGCAAAACACCATTAATTGAGCAAAGAAACAGCCTAAGAAAATGAAAAAGAAAATCTACCAGTTATACATCTCCTTAGTATTTAGAATATATTAAGACTCTAAACACTAAATATCAAGAAACACTGCTGGTGTGAATGCAAAGTGTTCTAGAGACTATAGGAATCAGTGAGCATGTTGCTTAAAAAGATATAAATAGACACATCATCCAACTAAACCACACGTGGGCATATACTCAGACACTCTTTATCTTAAAGTAAAGCTTGCTCATTTATGTTCATGGATGTTCCATTCAGAACACCTGGAAGGAAAAAAAAGTCTAGAAAACCATCAGTGGGTAAATAGATAATTAAAATATAGGATATTGATACAATATAGTATTACTCCAGCTGTTAAGAAAATTAAATTGCAAAATTCACGGGTAGGTGGAGAGTGTTAGAAACAAACATTTTGAGTGAAGTAATACATATCCAGAAAAACTAGGTTCATGTGATTTTTCTCATATTCCCCATATTTTTCCATTTGCAATAATTAGTTGTTACAAAATTAGTAAGGTCGCCATTGGGGTGGACGGTGGCATTTCAAGTGCTATGAGATTGAACACAGTGGTATTAATGTTAAATGAGAAGGGCAGAGGAAGTGTTTTGTGGGAAATGGAATCAGAAGGCAGTGTAGATGAAGGTATATAACAAGGATTAACTATCACTAAAGATATTTAGGAAAAAAGTCATGGAACCCTGCCATTTTAGAAGCTTTCTATATGGTACACACATGTATGTAGAGTTTAAATAAAGTTGTCCTGTAATTGGCCAAAAAATTGTCCCCACTAGATACCACAAAACAATGAATAGGAAAAAAAATAGTGACAGGAATAGACTGTTGGAAAGTAATGTCTCATAAACCTCTGAATACTATAGGCTATGGCCAATGCCCCTAGATAGTCTCCAGAATTTTATGGGTAAATTTCTATGGGTGTTGTTTCTGACATCACATACTTCAGCCATAAGCCATGGAGACTTCAAACCAGTACTGATCTGAAACAGCCACCCTTACTAATTATCTTTTATAATACTGACAGTTGTTCTGTATCATACTAGAAGACGTGTTCAGTGGTTCAATAATCACACAAATCTCATTGGAGAATCGAACCACTTTCTAATTAGGTATAAGTCTCATTCAACAACTTGAAAACCATACTCCCATTTTATTAGGGCAAAAAACCTTCAGCTAGACTGGCCACAGAATCTAGAGAACAACCTATTACTTTACTTACTGGTAGTATAAAACTGATTCCTAATGACATATTGCTATATCCACAAATTAGTGCATGTCTGAATCCTCATTGGAGAAGCTCCTTTTTGCATTATTGGGGATTAACACAGAGACTCACACTGGGGAGGGTATAGAGAATAAGTGACTGCATAATGCTCAAATCTAATTGGGATTTCTATATCATACCACTCCCTCATGGCTCTGGTATGATTGCAAAAGACCCATAGCTAGTGGATGACTATAGTGAAACTGTTTCCTGGGCACAGCAAGGTATTGGTACATGTAAATTGGTAGCTATAAAATATTTGAGACATCATGGACAAGATCAGTGTCAGCTTAAGTCAAAAATTCATGAATGGACAGGAAGGTCAAGATAGAGTCATACAACTACCTAAGGAACTATTTGCAGTTGATAGCTGCTGGGAGAGAAGCAGCTAATTTTCATGAACTGTGTAGCTACTGATATATAGTGCACACTCTGGTTAAGGCCACACATTAATTAGTATACTGTCAGCACAAATTTTAGTTTCTTGTTGTTTTATTTTTTTATAAGAGGACACAGAATTAAGTAAAAAGGGGATGGATCTGAGAGGAGTAGAAAATGAGATGAATAGGATCAAAATGCATTCTTTGGAATTCTTGGAGAACTAATAAAAAGAGAAAACAAAGATGTGATAAAATTCAGCGATGAATCAGACAAAAAGAAAAGAGAGTGAGGTCAATTCCAACACAAAACATTCCAGTATCCGGTAGAGTAAAATATTAGCAATGACCTTAAGAATGTTCTCTTTTTATTCCCTGACCTGTTCACTCTGGTTTTTCATCGTATCACGACAGTGTTGTTTTTTTGATGCCTCTAGGCTGTGAACTGTCACTCTATACTGAAACCTCTTATTCCTTCTGAGATCTGCTCAAGTACCACTCTGATATCAAGGTCTAACTCTTATTCAACTATGAGCCTTTTAGCATGACACCCAACACCTACCATTCCATTACCTGGTGCATTGTCTTAACTGAGTAATATATTGTGTAATGGTTTCCTCCCTGATGGAAACTTTCTACTATGCAGGGAAGCTCCTTAAGAAACAGACAAACAATTCAACATAGACTCAGAAACTCCCCAAAACTAACCGGATTCCCTAGGCCACTCCCTGACAGAGTAAACAATAAAAGCAGAGGCATTCTCAGACTAGCCAAGCTGCAAAAAAGACTCTCAGACTCTGAGACCAGACTAAGAGAAGCCGAGGTCACCCAAGCTGCCTGGAAGAGGTTCAAACAAGAGTTACTTGCAAAGGAAGCTCTCCAACCAATTGAACCAGGGTATGCTGCATGTCTCAGCTATTGTGAGCTGTCAAAAGGTCTCAGTGGACCTTGGTGATAATGCACTTAGCTGTCAGAGTCATTTCTGCTCCTGTAGGTAACCTCTTACTCACATTCCTTTAAGTAACACCAGTAAAACTGTTTGGTTCACCTAGGTAAACTTTGGTGGTATCCATCATAGTTTGGTCTGTCATGGGATTCCTATAAGAGGAAATTAGGCATGTGTGTTACTTCTCCCCAGGGAAATTTTGTTATGAAGCAGATTACAGCATCTTCAATTATTTGCCTTCATTTTTGTATCTTCCCTTTTATTCAAAGTTAAGGGTCTCAATTTGATAGGCCCGTTAACCATTTTATACTGGTTATTTCTCCATTTTCTGTACCAGAAATTATTCACAGCATTCCAACATTTAACAAACAAAATACTTCTTTCAAAGATCAAAACAACACTGTAACTAGATTTATCTATCATGTTGACCCTGTATTAATCATCTATGTATGATTTAAATTCCAACATCTTCTTATGCAAATTGAAAATTTGTGTTTCAAATAATAGCTTCCCTTTTCCTTAGAAGATCATAAATCTTTTCTACCTCCTGACAGACATCATGCAGGAATTGCTGCAGTAGGCCAATGAGCTTCCTGGAGATGGCCTACCATTTTTCTAGGCTGTGATGGGTGTATCCTGGGAGATATAGCCTCAGGGGCTTTGTCTCAGGTTTCTTCTTGTTACTTATATAACTTCTTATGTTTGTCACTGCTATTCATTATATACCTGACATGGTGTGATTAGGGATGGGAAAACCCTCACTGCCAATAGCGTGGTGAGGTTGCTTCCTGGGTAATAGCCCCTGTGTTGTGCAAGTTTCCTGTAGATCAACATGAAAGTGAACATTCTTGAGATAATGCTGTTTAGACAAATTAATTAATTCATGGAGTTCCTGATTTAATTTAATAAGTTTTTGGAAGTTTATAGATTTAAATAATTTTTGGAAGGTATGGAAATTTTAAAGTTAGAATCAAGAATAGAATGTACTCTTTCCTCATAGAATAGCAAGAGCTACATAGGTGTGAAAAGGAATACAGGGAGCTTTCATGTGATATAAGCATGTAATTGTAGTAGCAAGAAAAATAGACTTGGGACAAGTTAATGATCAAAAAGTATATTCATTATAGGTTGGGCCTGAGTTCCTTGATTTTGTCATCTAGGGATATGACTACAGGCACAGGTTTAGGTGTGCATCATGAGAAGACAGGATAAGAATAAACTGTAAATAATTCTATTATGAGTATAAGAATAGAGGATAAATGATTAGGGAGTTTAGTTGAACAAGACTTGAAAAATAAGATGGTGGTTAGATGACCTTTTCCTTAGTAAATACATCTTGTCACCAGCTATGTATAGGGAAAACTTGCTATGGTAAACTTGGCTTGCTTAAACTTTGCTAACCTATGATATGAAAATTCTTGCTTTGGTGTTACAATGAATTTGTGGAGAGAAAGATAAATAAGAAGTATGTAATTAGGTATAAGTTTCAAAAGAAGAATATGTAATCAGTAATCCTGTTGTAATTCCCTATTCCTGTAATGACTTTAATCTGTTTTCTGAAAAATATATATTTGTGATGATTGCTTTTAGAGAATATGTAACTTCATACATAGAGAAATCTGTCTTAGATGGTATAAAAAGGATAAGAGAAAAAAAAAAGTTGTTGGAGCCAGTTTTTTGGAGTTTGCTCCATTCAACAATGTGTATATGTGTATAGAGGAAAGTGTATAGGTATATCTATGTGTGTGTGTGTGTGTGTGTGTGTGTGTGTGTGTGTGTGTGTGTGTGTGTTTAAAATGGTGGGACCCTGCTTGTTGGAGCTTTGCTCTAACCATCTAATATGTATGTGTGCATGTAGGTATGTAGATAGTTAAGTTTGTGTACATGTGAATTTGTTGGAGCATCTTGCTTTATCCATTTAGTGTGTGTGTGTGTGTGTGTGTGTGTTTGTGTGTGTGTGTGTGTTTGTGTGTGTGTGTGTGTGATTCCCCTCACACACACCATTTCTCTTCTCATCACACTCCAAATAATTTACAGAGTACAGAGATTTCTTACTAGTCACAGGGAGTGCCAGCCCCAGTTTCCTCAGAGAAAAGTTTGCTAAGTGATTACTGTAGTCACTGGCTGCCATCTGCAGTAGCCCCCACAGGTAGCTATCTTTACCAGCCCCCCTCAGCTCTATCAATGCTGGTTCCCATTGGTTGCTATTAGCACCATCCTCAATCACTGACTTCACACTCAGCCCTCCTCGGTTTATGCTGTTGGTTTTAAAGGTGGCCTGAGACAGCCTGACTTTGAAGAAATTGAATCTTTTATACATGTATAAAATATATTGAGATTGTCGTCATCTCCCACTTCTCACCTCTTAACTTTTTTTATTAAATTCCAAAGGAATTAGCATCTATTTACTCATACTTGAATATGAATACACAGAAAATAGCCCAACATATGATATGATTAAAATACCATGAAATACAACTTACTTACTTCATACTTATAATTTAAAAAATTATTTTTTGTATAGTATATTTTTATCATGTTTTTTCTGACTCTTCCCAAATACACTGCCCCACTCACAAACCCTCATACCATTTCCCAATATTTTTAATAACACAAATAGACAAACAATTCTTAGTCTCTACACATTGTCCAGTAGTGAGTTAATGTGTTAGTAACCTTCTACTGCAAGAAGTTTCTCTGATGATGACTGAATAATACACTGATTGGTGAGTATAGCAGAATGTTGTTAAGAGTCATTTAATAACTGTATTCCTTTATCATAGAAATAGTATTTAGTTTTGCCCTAGGCCCATGACATATCTTGGCTAAAGTTCATAACCATTCAAACATTGTCAGCCATGGGTTCCATCTGTAACTCCCCTTTAACTGGACACATTTCTGTCTTTTGGAGAACTTTTTTGCTGTATATACAGCTCCCTGATTCCCTCAACTTCAAAAAGCAGTTAATGACTTTTATCTCAGCCATAAATAATTATACAACAGAATAAATTATGATAATAGGTCTCATCATTAACAAATATGCTAAAAGACAAGTCTGTTTTACTCTATATTTGGGTTTTAGACTGCCTTCTCTACCTTCTTTGCTAGTTTTTAAACTCTATAGTGATAAAAAGGACAAAATTACAAATTTATCTATGATCTCCTATAAGTACTTTTCAATACAGTATGAATTTTTTGACAATCACTGAACTGTAATTTAAGAAACTGCATGTTTCTTTCTATAATTTTGTAGTTATATGCTACATGACTTAGAAACTACATTTTATTTTTGCATCCCACTATAATTCCCAATCTATACAATTGTGTGGAAAGGACTGGGTTGCTAAGTGGTAAAGTGCTTGCTTGGTATGTTAGAGAATGTGAATTTAGTTTCCATGAATGAAGCAAAGGAGGAAAAAAATGAACATCGAGATGAATGGATAAGAGGAAAGAAAGATGAAAGGAAGGTTAAAAGGAAAGGAAGGAAGAAAAGGAGGGAGGGGAAGGAATGGAAGGGAAGTAGAAGGGAAAGAAGGAAAAAGGAACTTGCTTATACATAGTAGGTTATAAGAAAATGCAATTCCTTATAGCAAACCTCATTCTTGATTCAACCTTGTTTACCTAGATATCCTAGGTATGATAATAAAATACCTCATCAATATGTATTTCTTCTTCAATTTGAAAGCCTCTTTTAGAAAAAAGGATCATTTTACATGTAGATGAGAGAGAGGTTATTTTAAGGGGTTTCCTTTTGGGAAAAAAAATGGTTGGGGAACCACAGGGTCTCTCATGCCGTGCTATGTGTAGTTGGCTGAGAATGCCCAGGGTTCCTCCAGCTGTAAGTTAGGCCAGGCTGCTCACTAAAGGCCTCTGCTGTGCCTCCAGGGCTCCTCACTGCCACCACGCGGCACCGACACAGGAGGAAGTCCTTGGGTTTCCAAAACCGGTTTATTGGCATGGTGGATGGTGGACGGATCTGGATGTGCGCTCCCAAAACCCAGGGTGGACCTGAGTTAAATAGGGAGGGGAAAAGGGGGGAGGGGCTGGGGAGCAATGCTTAATCAGCTCCACCCTCTGGCATTCAGGTATCTTATTAGTATGTAAATCTCTCTAGGGCCTGGGGCCTGTTTATCATGGCCACCTGTGTTCGTGACTGAAGGGTGAAGGTGGAATGGAGATTAGACCTCATATCAGGCCCGACATTTCCTTTTCTGTGAAATAAAGCCAAGAGTTCCAATGTCCATTTTGCCCATTCTTGGTTCTTAGTTTAGAAATTCACAGTACTGTAAAAGTTTTAATATCTTGGAGCACTGTTCATAGCAGAATCATACTCTATCAACACTGCAGTGTGAGAAACAAATGAGTCGCTGTTTTTCTTGGTACCTGATGGGCATTTCTATTGTTACAAAAATGAGCATCAGCATTAAGTATCTTAGTAAGTACAATATATAGAGTTCATTCATGTTGAACTCAGAAAGGTTATGGTGAGGTAAAAGAAATGCATTTCATTTGTTACCATAATATAAACTAACTTTTATTCTTCTGCCTCCATTCGCTAACCTCGGCCTATTACTGGAAACTTGTAGCCTCCATATCATCTTATCTAGGCCTAGAATATTTTCAGCCTCTGAAAGGTACTGCTGAATAAGTTCACCTTTTTTAGCTCTTTCCCAACTCTGGTTGGTTGGTCAACTCAATTGTTATGACTTAAAACCCCTCTCCACACTGACTGATTCAAACTAGCTTCTTTATGCTTCTGAATTACTCTGATTAACCATAAAATAACTTTGGCAATATGTACTAATCTTCTGGCTCCTTCTCACTATCTGGCTTATTCTGTCTTTACCTGTGTCTAACTTGTTCTCTCTTTGGCTCCTGTCACTGTGCAACTCTCCCAGTAAAACTGCCTACCTTCTCTCTCTGCACTACTCTCTCTAAGTAGCCTCTCTTTTTGATATTTTCTCATGATAGTTGGGCATATCCTATTCCATCAAATTTGTCTCTGATTTGTCCCTTTGCCACTTAAACAAACACCTCTTACAACTATAGGTGTTTTCTTCTACAAATTAATTTTACCTTAGTGATTGGTATTAAATTTGTGTACTAAGTGTGTATCCATATTCCAGCCAAAGTAGCAATTTTGCTGTATTTAAATTCCTCTACACCATAATTGATTTTTTTTTTTTTTTGGAATCTCACATAGTCATCTTCTATCTGGGAAATACAAAAGCTTACACTACATTTAACTTATAAAGTTTGGAGTGAGGTAGGATTGCTTATCACTCTGCAATAACCTGGGTCAAGTATAAAAGAATAACTGGGAAAAGCATGGTTTTAATGAAGGTTTTGTTTGAATAAGTTAGCTTTCCCAAAGGCCAAGAAAAATCACTTAAAATATAAATGTGTTGACATTATTTTGGCTGAAACACAAAACTACCAGACTATGTGAGGCAAACACATTTGCCCACAAATTTCAAGATATACAAAGAAGACACTAATTGCAGTAACCACCATTTAAACAATCATGTAGAGATATTTCAGCGGAGAAGCTGTCAAAGAAATTCCTTTTTAGAGTTTCATGAAAACAAAACAGAATAAAAAAGATGCTCTTCTTGGAAGATAAATCTCCAGACTCTGCCTAATTATTTCCAGTATGCCTGCATGTGGTGAGCGATAGTAAGTGTTTATGAAAAGATCAGATTGTATTGGAGCTACTGAAATATTCTAACTTATCTTTTGTATTTTTATTACAATAACTCATACACTTGCACATACATATGCATACACACATGCACACATCCACACACATGCGCATGCGCGCACACACACACACACACACACACACACACACACACACACACACATCTGGAGCTGAGTATTGAGTTGGTAGATTAGTCAGTATTTGTATAGATTTAAAAGTATTTGTATAGATTGCACAAAGCCCTGGGCTCAGTCTCCAGAAGTGCATAAACCAGGTGTCATGGTATACACTGATAATCCAAGCATTCAAGAAGTGGGGGTGAGAGGATTTTTGCTGTATAGGAAATGTGAAGCCAACCTGGAACACAAGTGTGTGCACACAAACCCATATACATACAAACACACAAATAAAAAATGTAATTAAATATTTAGTTTAATTTAAGGAAAGGTTGCTTAAATTTTAATTACCATTGAACACACGTGATACTACAGCAAACATTAACAGCTATCTCAATTCACACACTGCACAGAGCATTTGTATATGGCTTCAGAAACCTGTTGGGAGGCAGACATAATACATAATCATATTCAATTGCAAATCACTGACCATATGTCATATTTTTGATAAGTTATTGCTGTGTAAAGTAAGAATGAATAAATAACCATTTAATTTATTAAATATAGATATTTAATAATGGCAACACAGGTACAAATAGCAAACAAGTTGGTAATTTTCTAAAATCAGAAAACCATGATTTTAAAGCTTATAACTTTATTCTATAAGCTTATAACTCACTTATCTTCTTATTAGGGAGTTGGAGATTTAGAAAAACCTTGTCTAATGATTTCAGAAAGTATCTAGGCATTGCTCAGACAGAAGAACACAACTACTCCTTTATTAGCAAATATCATAGTAGTAAGTCAGAACCTAGGCCATCATAGCCCGATCTTAATTAAATCTTCAAAGTCAGGTGTATTTTGTCATGAGAAAGGAGAATCCAAAGGAACCTAGTATAGAGGCTCATAACACACACACACACACACACACACACACACACACACACACAGGTTTTGCCAAGGAGATCCAGCCATGGTACCTTCTGTGTTTCAGTGTCCACTGTGAGAACCATACCTATGTGCACAGCCTGCCTGTTCTTGCAAAAGAGAACATCTTCTATGCTTTGTAACTGTAAGGAAGGCTGAAAAGAAACAGCTACTGCCAGAAAGTTGAAAAGCAATGTAGAATGTATTTGTGCATACACTCACTGTGTGTTAGCCAGTGTTTCAGTGCTTATTTTTCCTTTTCCTTTTCCTTTTCCTTCCTTCCTTCCTTCCTTCCTCTCTTCCTTCCTTTCTTTCTCTTATTCTTTTTTTTCTTTTTTCTTTTTTTTGGTGTGTGTGTGTGTGTGTGTATGTGTGTGTGTGTGAATCATTTGATGAGACTACCATCATTTTTTAGGTTATTCTTTCTACAAAAGTGGTCATCTATCCAAGCAATCCAGGCTTATCAGCCTGAGCTCAGAAAGTCTCAGCTATCTCAGGGATCTTAACAATAATGTCACCAGTTATTATTCTCAGGTACACCTTGCTGTAGAATTTTAGACACTTTATTGCTACCTCACATCCCTGGTGCCTTAAATTGATTATCTTTTAATTTTATCTCAAATACAAGAGGTACTCAGGGAGATCTGATCCCTGTCACAAGCTCTTTTCTACTATCTGAAGAAGAATCTCCATGGATCTTACTTTACCAAGTCCACAGATTACAATGTCAAAGACTTTATTTATTTATGATACTATGTAAGCTGATATTAACATCAAGAAATCATTAAATAAACGAAAGTATTCCAGGAAATTTTACTGTAAAGACAAAATTAAGAAGTGTTTATTTATTATCTATGATCTTAGGTATATTAATGGTACTTATTCTTTTCCTAATTGAAGGTTAAATAAAAACAGAACTTAAAGAATGCTCTAGGCTAAGAAAGGTGGTATATGAAAAAACAGATAGAGATACAGATAGTTAAAAGAGCATGGGAGATAATAAGTGGATAAACAGATGATACATAATAGATACATAGATATGGAGATGATAGATAAGATGATAGATGATCAATAGATATAGATGGTAGAGGATAGCTAAATAGTAATCGACATAGATAGCTGGTAATAGGCAAACAGATTATAGTCACTTAAGAGTATGCAGGGAAAAATGTAAAAGTACATTTAGAAAAACAGAACATAAAATAAAATACAGAAAATATTTCAATATATTAAGATAGGACATTTATTTATGAAATTTCATCATCAAGGTCCAGTAGTAAAATTTTACAGACTTGGACCCTCATAAATATCTCATGAAAAATTTTAAAAAGGAATTAGTCAGACATATACTCAAAATCTTTTATTTTCTGATATTTCGAAAGCTCAAACTTCCTTTCTACAGTGTAAACCCACGTTCACTGAGTAAAATATTGTACTATTCAAATAATTCTGTGTTGTAGTCACTCTCTTGCTTCTATTTCAGATGATCGGGTTTTTCATCTTTCATTCACCTAGTTGTAATGGCTAGTTTAATCTTGGTCATCATAATTGTGAACAAATCTAAAATATCAAAGAGACTTTCCCATTTTCATTCCTGATAACTGCCCTCTTCTTCATATGAACTATAGCCATTTGGAAATGTTAAGCATGATCTGAAAACTAAGAAATGCAAAATTCTATGGGCCTGGGAATGACAAGAAACAAAATCAGAGCAAAAGGATTATCAGTATTTTTATTATAAAAATACTCTCTCTATTTTAACAAACTTACAAATTAATAAATCACACAGCAAAATCCGGAAAGCCAATCAGACACCTGATCTGTATCTGAGTGGCTGTTAATTTCAGCTAAGTTCTCTACTAATAGACTTGGAAAACTTTAAAAAAAAATCAAATTTCAAATTGTGCATCCGTATGTTTATGTCTTATATTATGGTCACATAAACTTATAGTTGAACCATTTTTCTTTGTCCATCAATATTTAAAGCTGTTAATCAATTCAATATTATATTTTCTTCTGATAAAACAATTAGTATATCATATTTGTAGAGAGTATGCCATGTGCCTGGCACATACAGAGTCTAAGGGTAAATACTGAATGGAGATACATATGGCAACTAAATCTGGCACTCATTATTCAATGATCAAATCATCTTATAATTAGGTCATTTTGGGGAAAAACAGATTATATAAATAAACAATCAAATTTTGTAATTAGATTACACATTTTGGAGCTTAAAATGTGCTCTAAATTAAAAAAATACATAAATGATGACTATATTTTGAGCTTAAATATTTTGAATAGTCTTCATTCCAGTTATGAGTACTATATAAGTACGTGCAGATAATTTTGTGCCAAATGTGTGCCAATGTATTTGTTTATTCCCACCTTCTCATGCCTATCCTTGTTTAATTTGGAATTATTCTTGTAACTGATTCTTCTTGAGCACTGAAAATGCAAATAGCAATATGTTATTTATTAACATATTTTTTTGTAAGCAGAATTGGCATAGAATACTGAATGATTGATTGCCTGATGAGATGAAACCAACCACAGCTCAGTAGTTATTTAGATAACCTTGGCTTAGTTATTTAAAGGCACCAATAACATACCTGTGAATTCATGTTTAGACTATATCTGCTTTGATATACAGCTGTCATTATATACTTCAGTGTGGAAGAATAACACAAAATAAAAGACTAAGTAGCCAAAAAGAAATAGAAATCAATGTGCACTGTGTTCATATAATAGCATTCATATCTATCTCTGCCAGACTATACATATCAAAACATCTGGCACAACTCACAGTCCCTGCTAGACAGACCACATACATCTCACCCTCCCTTACAGCTCTCAGTCACTGTCCCTGCCAAACCATGCACATCATTGCATTCTTTATGTTTCCTTTGCTTGTACAGATTATACTAGTCCTGGCATGTTGCTTCATTAAAATAATAAATTAACTTCTATTTGTGTAAATTCTTCCTTTTAAAAACGTAGACTTTTTTATTTTTCAGTTGGTTAAATTAGATGTGTCAGAGTAGGAAAATAATTAGACTTGTTTTCACGGTACTCATATCACAATCTACTGTAAGAGATGCCAAAGCAGGGCTAGTACAAAAAAAGAGAACAATCTTAATGGGGGCTATTGATCTGAGGGGCAGTGTAATGATTAAAACAGACCTTTGAATTTAAGTTGCAAAGACACACTGGATTCTAATTGCTATAACCTTTGGGAATCGTCAGATAGATAATAGTTCTGCAGAAAGGTTAGAAGGGGCTTTAGGAAGAAGTTACTGAATAGAATGTGACTAAAGTGATTCAAGAAATGGAGGAAAAACAAAAAATCAAATTGTGTAAGTTTTTCTCAAGAAAGAAAAGGAAGGTGAGTAAATAAAACATATGATTAAATTAGAGCAATTTACTAGAGCAGTATCTTATAAGACCGTGTTTTATCTAAGTATTGACAACATTGCAGCAGCTATTTATAACCAACTTGACTATTGAATTCTTTTTAGTTTAAGTTTTATACAAATATAATGTTTAATGTATTTACATGTTTTAGATTTTTGAAACATTAAAACATTTTAAATGGCAAAATCAATATGATTTAAACATTGCTCCTGTCAGTATTTCAAGACTGTTACTGTAAGGACACCAACTTATAAAGATACTAGATGCAGTTAAAGAAGTGGGTAAGTCCTCATGCAAAATTGCTGATGCTAAAGGTAACAGAGTAAGGTCAATGATATCTAGACAAAAGACAGAGGGTATGTAAGCACTGGGTTTTGTTTTTCCTCCATTTCACAATGAAAATGCTCTGTGATGGTCCAGAGGGAAGAGGAGGATAGTTCATGAGATTGAAACACCTGTGCTTGGTAATTGGCGGTAACTGGCTAGCTAGAATCTGCTTTTTAAAAAGAGAAATGGGAGAACTACCTTCCTTTAGTAATGTCCAGGAAATTGATTCCAGGCATATGAGGAGGAAGTCCTTAGGATGTAAACCTAAGGAATCTGGGATATGATTTATATTTCCAAGAGCATGAAAGTCACAATTGATATTTTCTGAAACAAATTAACTGCAGTTTCAATCAGGTATACTTTTTGTATTTACCTGTTGTAAACAAGTAGGTCACTGTAACAAAATACCTAACAGAAAAAAAAAATTAAAGGGATTGATTTGTTGTTGTCTTGTGGATTAGGAGGATTATAGTCTATCCCAGTAAGAAAGGCAGAGTAATTGCCTCAGCCTGTGTGACAGCTACTGTCGATATCAAAATGGTCCAGGAAGCACAGTGGGACCTGAAACAAGGACTCTCAAAAAGGCCCACCACTTTCTGACCTATTTCTATCAGCAAGATCACACTTGCTGAGGTTCCAATGTCTTTGTAAACTGTATCATTATCTGGGACCACGCCTTCAAAATGTATGAAGGAGCACATTTCATATTCAAACCATGCCATGGGATTTTTAACTGTACTGGAAATTGAATCCACATGCAGCATATCTTAATATAAGATGATTTTCTATCTTTCCAAAAGTGAAGGCTAGAGGGTATGAGAGTTATTTAAGAGAAATAAAACTGAGATTACTAAATTTGGATTTACACATAAGTCAGGAGATAGGTATCTTTACTAACATTCAGCTTTGGAGTCATACACTTAACAGTACAACAGAGAAATAAAACAGATAAAAAGAAAACTCTCATATAGACAGAGAAAACAAGAGCTTTCCAGGATTTAATAATAGTTGTTCTATCTTCTTATCTTTTGCCTAAACTTTGGAATTGGCTGAGCTAAAAAAGAGTCTCAAATTGAAACAAAACAAAAACAAAAACCCAAATTACAAAATGATTTAAATAAGATTTTGATTTATAGTTCATTTTCTTAGGGTTTTTTTTTTTTCAATCTACTAAACTTTAATGAAAAAATCTGGAATATAAAATGATTTTCTAAAGTCATTTTTTATGCCATATTTTTCTCAACATCTTGAATATTTTCAGGCCAGTATTATGTAGAATAAATCACTGTTTTTGATACTGGCAAGTGATTCTACAGATCACTCCGTAATGAGTTGTTGAGTTTCTATGAGTTTGTTAGCTTTCTGATGTTTCTGTCGTGCTATTCAACTTTAGTCTGTGGTGTTCAGATACAATGCAGGGTGTTATTTCAATTTTCTTCTACTTGCTGAGACTTGTTTTATCCTCCCAAATATCTGGTACATTTTAGGGAAAGTTTTATTTGGTGTTGAAGACAATATATATTCTTGTATTGGGGTGTAATGTCCTCTAAACATGTTAGGTCCATTTGATTTACAACTTTATTTTGCTCTATCATTTTTCTATATAGTTCTATTGTCTCAATGACCTGTCTTTTGGTGAGAGTTGGGAATTGAAATCCCCCACTATCAGTGAGCATCAATTTCTGATTTTAGCTGATACAGTGTTTCTTTTATAAGCTTGGGTGCCCTGTACTTGGTGCATAGATGTTTAGTATTTGCAGTATTCTCTCGGCCTTTTCCTTTAATGAGTAAAGTGTTCTTCCCTATCTCTTCTGGTTTGTTTTGATTTGATGTCTATTTTTGTCAGATATTAAAATACCTATCCATACTTGTTTTTTGGGTCCATTTCCTTGGGATATCTTTTTCTATCCTTTTATCTTGAGACAATATCTATCTTTGATATAAAGGTGTGTTTCTTGAATGGGCCAGAAACACTATTTAAATACAATCTATTACTTTCTGTCATTTTATTGATGAGTTTAGATCATTAGTGTTGAGAGTAAGAAATATATGCACAGTGCTGATTGATTCCCATTTCCCAAGAGTCATATAATACTAAAGTACTTAAAAGCAATAAAAATAGCAAGCAAATATATTGGAGAACATGTTACCTTTAAATATTAAAATACCTATCCAAAATGAATGTGTATAGAACCATCAAAACCAATTAATCCCAATATATAATGAAAGCCCGTATTTATCTGAAGGATTTTGAACCATGTTGTCTTCTGTGATCATTCTACCAGAACTGATTTTTATTTATTTATTTTTTTATCAGTCCCTTACCACAGAGAGAAACATGCCCTGAGAGAAGCTACTTATCCTGTGTGATAATCATACTAATTGCCACAGCAATGTGATGAGCAAGCTGTGGTTGTTAGTCACCCATCTCTCAAACCATAAAACGAATACATACCATTGAAAAGTTCTTATGACCAGTGCTAAAGCTTTTGATCACTGACCAGTCCTAGACTTTCCTTGATGATTCCAGTGATGATGAATTTCATGTATAAATAGTAATCTCCAATTTTAAATGGAAGAAAATGATTATCTAAACTTCATGAGAAAAATAAAATGTGAACAAATAAATTAAATTAAACACTGGGTATGGTGCACATATCTGACAGCTTACTTAACAATGAATTTTAGCTATAACTAAATGGTTTTCTACAAATTGGACAGAAAAAAACCAAATCAGTTTCAATAGTTTAAAAAAAAAAAACGAGTAAAAACCAAATACATTGTAATGAGTACTTTTTAGCATTTGAAGTCATTAAAGCATGAGAGTGTCTGAAAATAAGATAAATTAAATGGTCGAGTCCACTTTAACATCTAGAAATTTATAATTTATAAGTGTGTTTTAAGCAAAGAGTGGGTTATTAAGTGTCTATTAAGGGTGCATGCGTTAGGAAATATACTCTATGAGAACTTCTAAATGCCACATCATGTTCTTGCAGAGTGTGGGGCGGGTTTTTAATAGTTCAATGGTGGCACTGCCTATGCATCTAAGGACAATGCACACACAGAAGAAGCTAATTAACATGGAGCACTAATTAGTCCCTCAGTATTTAGCAATGAAGTATCAGCAGCTGTCTTGGATGCCATATGCTAATTAGCATTAATAAACTTCAGAAATAATTGTCTCCATTGTTCTGTGTCATAATACTCCCTCTAATTGTACTTTGGAGAGCATTGCCTATAAATGGTAGCAAGTATTACATAGCATGGCTTGAAGTTTAATGAGCGATTTTCTGTGACTTGTGGCATTAGAAGAGAATATATACAGGAAAGAGGGAAGATTAATGCCAAATTTTAAAGTCCATAATTAAGTTGTTGGCTGGTACCTGTATCTCTAGCTATTCAAATATTTAGATGAGATTGCTTCTTTGGCTCCAGATTCTTTGTGATAACAATAAAATGTGAAGCATAACCATGATTTTTGGAGCTGCAGCCTCAGCTAGTTCACACTTATTTCAAAGACTGACTTCCTCCTAGGACACCATCTGTATCAGCACATGGAGAGACAGGAAGTTCAGGTAGTAGAAAGGAGCCTTTACATTTCCTAATGTTGGCTAAACCAACCAGAATGTTTTTTAAATTAAATTTATTTTTAAAATGATACATAAACACAAATGTGTCATATTTGTGAGCAAATTTCAGTGGTTCACTTCACTAACACATTGAATCATGGAGGGAGCACACTTTTTTCTTCATACATGTATATTTTATCATTGTGGTGAAAACATTAAATATTCTTTTAGCTTTTTAAAATGCATAGTGTTTTACTGTTACCTATCTTCACCTTACTAGGTAGCTGCTCACCAGAACTTCTTGTTCCACTCTGTAAATTAGAACTAATAGCAAAATATATTTCTGATAGAACAGTCAATGTGTAAATACATGACGTGGCCCTTTGCTATCTTGAGAAACATTTAAATTAAAATAGTGCTACTTCTCATCAGTCCATGAACTGGATCATCAAAAGAAAATATTCTAACAAATGATCCAGTATGCTAGCCCCAGTGATTTAAAGGTTCAACTGAAAACATCAAAATGCTGAAATTGGAAATTTAACAAATATGTGATTATAATTAGCAAGAAAAAAATAGGAAACATTGTATAAATCATGAGGACTATTGTTAAATGAAACATTAGAGAAAATACACCCACACAGGAGGATTGCTCATGGATAGAACCACAGGACAGCTGCCTCTTCTTCAATAAGCTTTTGCTATTTTAGATACAAAAGCATCAATTATTTACAGACAACTTCTTTAGACGTTTCCCGATTTAAGCAAACTGCGTCATATACCATGATTAGTTAGAAAGTATATATTATGGCATTGCCATATTTTGAAAAAAAAAGAAAATTTGAGAATGATATTAGCTATATGTGTTTGTCTTTTTTTAATTAAAAAAAATACATTTTTGTTTGTTCTTTGTGAATTTCACATCATGAACCCCAATCCCAATCTTTCCTCCACTCCTTCCTACTTTCCATTCTTGCAGTCTACGTAACAGAATAAAAAAAAAAATCTGTGGAAATTGGAGTGTGTCACAGTGTGTCTCTCATAACATTCCCTTTAGTTCACACTTCTTTGCTTGCAAATGTTGATCACAATATATTTTTAGTCTTATCTAGGGCCTCTGGCTTCTGCTACTCTAGTAGTTCATAGATGAAAAAGATGTTGGGGTGGGCCAATTCAAATCCCTGGTTCTGAGCTGGTCAGCCTGCCTTTTCTGCTCTCATGCTCTAGGGGTCAGCTTACCAGCAAGCCCCTCCCCCCACTACTGGGGCCAGCAAAGTACAGGGCATCCTCTCTAGGGTGTTATAGTCAGTCAGGGACCTGGGTAGTTTTCTCACTCTCATGAAGCCAGGGTCAGCTTTTCTGCCTGCCATATATAGTAAAGAACGAGGTAGGGCAGGAGGGCTTCTTTCCCTTGTGCCACCACCCAGAAGTCAAGAGTAAGTACTATCCTTCCCACACTCATTCCCTCATGGTCATCTCACCCAGACCCCTGCCCCATACCCAGGGCCAGCTCTACTGAGTGCTGCAGCTGGTGAAAGGCAGGGACAGCTCTCCCTCCCTGATGACCTCTGGGACCAGCTCTCTCTCCTGCTGTAGGTGGCAGGGGACTGGGGGTGGGGCAATTGCTTCCTCATCCATGTCACCACAGGTCAGACAAGATTTGGGCCAGCTATCCCATGCTTATGTCATTGAGCCCACACATGGCTGCACTGCCACCAGGGTGAGCTCTACTGTGCTGTCCTGGCAAGGTCCAGGGCCCACTCTCCTGAATGCTGCAGCTGTTGAAGGGCAGGAACAACTCTCCTATTCCTATGGCCCCAGAACCAGGTCTTCCATATACTGCAGCTGGTAAGAGGGTAGGGCCAACTCTCCCACATTCATATCCTTGGGGGCCTCACCTAGAGCTCCTACAATGTGTTGACTGTTCTGAGTTTGGAGCTGGCTGGGGCTGGGGGGTCTGCTCTCTCATTCTCATGCCCCCACAGCCAGATTTCCCAAGATGTCTAGGTAACAGGTGGGGCTGCTTCTGCACAGCCCTCAGACATCAATATGTCCTCAGCAGCCAACACCAGGGATGTCCTCCTGGCAATTGGTGGTAACAGACTCCCTATTTCAGTGACACGGACTCAGATTCTTTTCACCGACAATGAAGCAAATATCTCTATGAAAAACTTCTCTGGTAAATTATAAAAACGGTTTTTTATTTCATTTACCCCAATAATTATCAGTTTATACCTAGAATATTTTATCTTACATATTCATATAATTTTAAAAATCAAATTCTTTACTGCAATGTATTTCAGAGGACAGCAAGTAAACTAGATCATTCAAATATCTTATATGTATTCTTACAAATTAACAAGTTAAATATAAAAATGTAAAAAATTATGTCACTAAAGAATTCCAAGCATACCATACCGATTAATGGGCATCTGAAATTGTCATAAATTCCCAAGCCACTGAAAGGAAGTGTAACATAATCAAAGTAATATAAGATTGTGTAGGAAGCATGTTCAATATGATTACAGGCTTAAGAGGAACAGGTATCATTTAATACAATTAAAAGTTAAATAGATATTTTCTGGTGCTGAAAATTTAACGCTACGTACATAAGACATATTTTTAGAGCGAAAGGTTTGAGAGGATCCATCACAGGATTCTAGAAGGGAAAACAGAATGTAAAGTGAACACACCAAAAAATGCAGTCCTAAGAAGAACATTCATGTGAGTCACACCTGGTTTTTAAAAAGGTTGAAAACATAGAAAGAACATTATAAGCAACCACACACCCCCAGTGCTCCCAGGGACTAAACCACCGACCAAAAAATATGAAGAGACACATGTCTCCAATTGCATATGTAGCAGAGGATGGACTTGTCTGGAATCAATAGGAGGGGAGGCCTTTGGTCCTGTGAAGACTTGATGACCCAGTTTTGGGGAATGCTAGGGAGATGAAACAGATGTGGGTGAGTGATTTGTGGAGCACCCATTTAGAACCAAGAGGGAGGGGGAGGGAGGGGGAGGGAGGGGGAGGGAGGGGGAGGGGATTGGTGGTTTGCAGAGAGAAAACCAGGAAGGGGGATAACAATTGAAATGTAAATAAATAAAACAACCAATAAACCAAAGGTAGGCAAAAAAGAGGAAAGGGAAGGAAGAGGGCTGCAGAGAGATGATGGTATTGAGGAAAGGAAGAGAGTCGAGGGAAGGGGAGAGAGAGAGAGAGAGAGAGAGAGAGAGAGAGAGAGAGAGAGAGAGAGGAGGCAATATATCTGCTGTGTTGTTGATTAAATAATGAGATGCTTCAAAATATTTATTTTCATATTTTTACAGAGGACCAGGTCAGGGAGCAAGAGGCTCTACAGGTTTGTTCAGGGTTCTTTTTTGATTTATCATTTGTCATTTAAGGTGAGAAAGGGCCTCATAATTGTAGTTTGTCCTTAAGAATGCAATATTAGAAAATTTTGGTTTGTCTTGTCCTTTTAGAACACTTACGCATTGGGTTAAAAAGTATGACAATTCTCAAACTATAAAGCCATTCCTATTTTTGTTGTTTCTATTTGTTGACTGAATTTCAGCCTACCACCCTCATCTTCTTGGAAGGTAAGATATCTCATGTAATCAGTTTTATAATTACTGTTAATAAAAGTATTTTAAATTTCTTGAAATATCCTCATGAAATAGACAATATTATAATCATTTGTATCGATCAATTCATAGTTAGAGCCATCACATATATTAGCTATGATTATTATTATCATTACCTCATAATAACTGATAATGATTTAGATACAAGAAAAATGGACAATTTGCTTAATATTCTCAAATAGTGGAATTAGAAAAAGCTCATGAGACAGATTAATAACTTATACTTTCCAGAAGAAGTCTATGTAAGTACTTAAGCTGCTTTACTCTAATATATTATCACCATTATATATCATATTTGAAAGTCAGTTCATCACAAGTTAGGGAACTCTATAAGTGAAAGAAACTCCCCTGTGTAGTAGGCTAGTATATTATTTATAGTGTTATATTTAAATGTAAAACATAAAGCCTGTAAATTCTATTTATATTAGTAATAAGTTCCTTGTGTCTTTAACATTTTCTTAAGGACAATACCAGTACAATACAATGTTTAAGTTAATTAGAAATGAGAAAAAATAAACTCAAGTCTTGAAAAAAAATTGAACCTCTCAAGCTTTAAAATGCATTCTGTGTACATAAAAGACTCAGGGTTCACATTACCAAACGATTATACAGAAACTTAGAACTTAACTTTTATTCAACTTGGCAGTGGCATTAGTTTGATTGTTAAAACTTGAGAAGCGATTGGGTTATACTAAGTATATGATTGATCATGCTGCAAATGAAAAGAGAGAGATTCTGAAAAATGTTCTAATGTATTAACCTTTCTTCTAATGGGCATATTTTGTTCTGTTTTAAATGATCCAGTAGAGATAATTTCAGTCAAACTAGTAAATTTAACTGACTTCAAACCAAAGTTGAAACAACTTAACATGTATGAGGCTGACTGTCTCATCAGTTTCTCTGTGAAAATGGGCGTTTTGAAACGATAATTGATAAAAATGAAAAACAATTTAAGTTTAGGAGTAAATATGAACTCAAACGTAAGTGTATTTACTAAGCATTACAGATGAAAAGCCATCTAAGTAGTTTGTTTGTATACAAGATGAAGCACTTAATCTATATATAACTAGTGGTGACTCTTAATCATTACTATGGGGAGGCTTCATTTAACTAGAGGCAAGCCCAATTAAGCAATATCTTGATGACCTTGAAGAAATTAAATATTCATGACTGTATGTAGTAAAGGAAAATATTTATTTTTAAATTTCAGGCTATCATCAGTCTTTTTGGTCACTTATTTAATGTATTATTCTATTACCTTCAAGTATGAGTCTGCTGACACAATTTAATTGTAGGTTATAATTTTGCTATTTTTTATTGGATATTATATTTACATTTCAGATTTTATCCCCTTCCCCCCACCACCCAGGAACCTTCTATCCCATTCCCCCTCCTCATGCTTCTATGAGGATGTGCCCCCACCTACTCCCCACTCCCACCTCCCCACCCTCAAATTTCCCCCCCATTCGGTGTTCAGCCTTGATGGGACCAAGGATCTCCTCTCCCATCTATGCCTGACAAGGCCATCCTCCCCTACATGTACAGATAGAGTCATGGGTCCCTCCCTATGTGTTCCCAGGCTGGTGGTTTAGATCCTGGGGAGCTCTGGTTGGTTGATATTGTTGTTCTCCTCATGGGGCCACAAACACTTTCAGCTCCTTCAGTCTTCTCTCTAACTTTTTCATTGGGAAACCCTTGATCAGATCACTGGTTAGCTGTGAGCATCTGCCTCTGAATGTGTCAGACTCTGGCAGACCTCTAAGGAAACAGCTATATCAGGCTCTTGTCAGCATGCACTTCCTGACATCCACATCATTGTCTACCTTTGATGACTGCACATGGGATGGATACCCAGGTGGAATGGTCTCCAGACAGCCCCTCCTTCAGTTTCTGTCCTACACTTTGTCTCCGTATTTGCTCTCTTGAGTATTTTGTTACTCCTTCTAAGTAGGACCGAAGCATCCACACTTGATCTTCCTTCTTCATGAGCTTCATGTGGTCTGTGAGTTGAAATTTTGCTATTTTTAATACTAAAAACTGAGTATGTTTATAACATTTTCTGAGAGAGCATATACATATCAAGCTTGATCAGTAGCTCATCTGTGTATTTAGCAATTACTATTATAAAGTCATTATTACAACCACTGCCTGTTTTATACAATTAGCCATAGGTTCATCTAATGTAAACATATACATAAATTAAACAATATCAATAATGATAAATGAATCTTCTTGTGACTCAATAATCAGTATAAGCAAATATAGATACCTTCATAAAATAGCAAATAAAATTAGCTGTTCATCAAGTGAGGCTGAATAACTGCAAATTTATAAGTATGTGAGAAATGTTTGCACCTAACCTCTCATAAATTTGAAACAGATGGCTTTAAAGTGTAGACCAGTTTCCCTAATACTTTTTCACTCATATAACTTTGAATTTTATATATTTAAAAATCAAGCACATGATATTTTTGAGTACACATCATATAATGTATTTAGACAACCATATATTTTGCCTCAAATGTTAATCATTTTTTTGTGCTGAAAACTTTCACACTTCTTTTCTATAGGTGTTGTTGTGTTTATAAAAAGATAAAGAAATAAGGAATATGTTTGGTGGTTGTGTAGTCAGGTGTTGGGGAAGAGGGTGCCTCCCTGGACCCATGCTGAGTCATCTCTTCCCCCTGAGGAACCAGCTTCAGGATGGTATAGTATAGAATAGAGCTTATTCAGGGCATGGGGAGGGGAGTTGAGAGGGTAGTAAAGACAGAGAAGGGGGGAGAGAGAGAGAGAGAGAGAGAGAGAGAGAGAGAGAGAGAGAAGAGAAGAGAAGAGAAGAGAAGAGAAGAGAAGAGAAGAGAAGAGGAGAGGAGTAGAGGCTGGCCATGAGCAAGTGGAGAGAGGGGGAAGGGAATGGGGAGAGAGGGGGAAGGGGAAAGAGGACAGAGCAAGAGCAGGAAGGCAAGACAGCAAGAGAAAGGGGAGGGGCCAAGCAGCCCCTTTTACTGTGAGTCAGGCACACTTGGCCCTTGCCAGGTAACTGTGGGGCAGAGCTTACACAAAATGCTAACAGGTTTCATTTGTTTGTTTTAAAAGTGTCTCAGTTTATTGCCCTGCAGATCTTGCTATCCAATTCACAGACATCTACATGCTGAAATTAAATGTATATATCACCATAACTAGCTCTTCTAGTTTATAAAGCAACTATACACTATGATTTCTATTCTTGACATACAAGAACAAACAAAATGCCTTTTTTTATTTTACTTCCTTTTCTTCCCCCTCTCTTCCCTTCCCTTTCTTTCCTTTCCCTTTCCTCCTCCTCCTCCTCCTCCTCCTCCTCCTCCTCCTCCTCC
>JANHMN010000013.1:2294638-2329962 GCA_030674055.1 Rhabdomys pumilio | reverse complement strand
TCCTCCTCCTCCTCCTCCTCCTTTTTCCCTCCTCTCTCTCTCTCTCTTTCTCTCTCTCTCTCTCTTTCTCTCTCTCTCTCTCTCTCCCTCTCTCCCTCTTCTCTCCAGCTTTTGGTAACCACCATTCTATTTTAAACTTCTAAGGGCCCAGTTTGGGTTAGTCCACAGTTAATAGCATTATCTGTAAGTACATGTTCTTTATACCTCGTTTATGTGTCAAGTAGGATAAAGTTTTCAGTTTCAACCTTATTCATAAATGGCGAGATCCCATTTTTTTTTGAACAGAAGATAAGTGCTTTGCTATGCATATTGCCTAAGTTTTCTTTTCCTGTTCAATTGATGAGCACATAGTTTGTTCCTGACTCTTGCTTTTAGTGAATACTGCTTCAATACAGATGTGACTGCAGGAATATCTTCAGTATATTTATTTCATTTCCTTTTTGACATGTCCAAGAGTGGTACCTTCAAATACTAGAAGAAACTCCATATTTATTTTCTGTAATGCCTATACTAATTTACATTTCTACAAATGATGTAAACGTTTTCCCTTTTTGGCACATTCTCATTAGCACTTGTTTAAGAATAGATAGTGTCAAGATGAAAAACAAGTGATTGCTTGTGATTTGGATTTCTATCTTCCTAATGATCAATGAAGTTTGATTATTTTTCTTATACCTGTTGGCCATTCACATATCTTCTGGGTGATTTCTATTTATAGTATAGTACATATTTGAAATGAGGCCTCCTGGGCCTTGCTTTTGCATTTTGGAACTTTTGTTTAGTGCCTCAGCATTAGCCTTTTATTTTGATGGAGAGTTTGCAAGTGCTTTTCCCAGTATATCGGTTGCCTATTTATCAAATATTTTGTTTCCTTTACCACCTGAAAAGTTTTTGTTTGAAGACAATTCTTAATGTCTATTTCTCTTTAAGTTTATGGTCTGGTAAAAACAACAAAATAGCTTGCAGGGAAAGATATTGTTTAATGTTTAAGAATGTTTACGGCTCTTGTAAAAGTCCTAGGTTGACTTATAAGCTCCTGAAGACCCCCAAATTCGGGAGACCCTTACTCAAGTCTCAGGAAGTCTCGAACACCCACAAACTCCAAGACACCGTACCTGGATGCAATCAGCAGAGGTTTATTAGGGAAGTGAGCTGGCAGCCAGCGTTCAAACTACACACTCGCGCAGAAGTACAGTTTGACCCCGAGTGGTGGGCTAAGAGGCCTTTTAAAGGGGGAAACCACAAACCAGGGGAGTGAGGAGGGGGTGAGGGGTTGTCAAGGATATATAACATAAAAATAGTGGAACATTCCAGAGGAGCCCAAACCTAAATGATACAGGATCATGTGGAAAGCACTCTGCACACCCATTTCTCACAAAAATGTGGTCTTGTCAAGTCACTGTGTCCTACCCTGTCATTAACTATTTCAGGTTAACTATTTCTCACTTGCTCAGGTCTAAGCCCCACCTAGGTGACTTGCATCTTTTTGTGGTCAGGACTGTGTCTTCCTGCTTTGGGCTTTTCACACCCACAGGTGGATTCTTTTCCCTGAGGCTTGAGGAATGTAATCCAGCATGTGTCCTCTGATTCAGGGATAATGCCCTCCACCTGGAATATCTTGGGGCAATGAAGGCCTGAAATCTTTCATTCAGTTCTGCCTTCTGGAGCCTGCATTCTTTTGCTCAGGGTAAAGGAAAAGTCTATATATATTTCATAAAATGGTCTTTATAATTTTCACTCTACACTCCCAGATGAGAACTCATACCTGTCTTGTCCTTAACTCCAATTGAGGAGATTGGGCACACTTTTCTTCTTCCTGGGGGCAATGTATGCATACAATGCACTTTCATACATAAAGGCAAATGTTTACACAAAATAAAAATAAGCTTAAAAAAAGAAACATCCCACCATTCCAATGTCCTGAAGCATTTAACCTGTGTTCCTACAGTACATTCAGAGTTTCAGCCCTTATGTTTAAGGTTTTAATCCACTTTAAGTTGATTCCTGTGACCAATGTGAGATAGATAGAAAACACTTCTGAATAACACAATTGATGTGATAATCATATTATTAGTATTTATCAGTTTATCCCTTACTCCCACTAGCATAAATTCACCACATCCAGATCTCTAGATGGGGGAACTGGTGGCATTGCTCAATGTTTCAAGAAAAAGCTTAGCAGCTACTATCATAGGTGGATCAGAATGTAATCATGTTTCCCTGAAGTTACAAATACCAACTAGTAGAAGTCATGCCAGGGCTATTAACGTGTAAAATGTGTTGCTTCTTTGAGAGAATAGATTGAAATTCCTCAACATAAAGAAGTAAATGAAAAAACTACCAATGCCAGCAGGAGGTCTACTGGGAAAAATAACTCTTGGACTAAGAAATATTTAATCTCATGTAAATAATGGAGGCACTTTGAGATTTATAGTATGCTATCAAAAAGAATTTTGAGCTAGAATTTACCTGTTTTCTTAGAATTAATTTCTTGAGCCACATAAAAGTAAAACTGTTAAAGGACTTTTTTTTCTCATTACAAAGAAAAATCTACATTACTCATACACACATACACACATAAAATTCCCAACATTATATTAGACATTATAAGAAAATCAAATACACAGATGTTTCTTTGTCCCTAAATGAATTATTCTGTTTAAAATGACTTATTCTTTTAGTGTTTATATAAGAACATAAATTCTCAAGGCTATTTATACAGCTATAATTTATTTTCTGGAAATATCAAACAGAAAATCTAGTCATTCTAGATTTTTTTTAATACATTGATTAAAATGGAATAGAGTGAAACTTAGTGGACTGGATCAATGAGCAACAGCTGTGGTCCCATTCTTAGGATGATCTGTAAGATACACAATGGCAATGAAATAGGATGTACAATATCTAAAGGTATCCTGTTTCTGACTTTTTGGCGTTGTTTCTTTGTATTACATAATGTAATTCCTAATAGTTACATTATTTCTCAGCACTAGGTAAAGTGTGATAAATTGATTGATTCTTGTTTCCAATTATTTAATGCACTTATTTTTTTTTTTACTATCAGAGCACTTATTAGAAAAGTAATTATTGAAAATAGACTATAAACTAAACTTAAAAGATGAGGAACAAAATTGCTGATTGAACAGAAATTCATTCTATGTCATGGATTTGAGTATTACAGGCCATCGAAACTCAAAATTCATAAAATCATATATCACAAGTGACATCATGTCATACTGTGCTTCATTAAGTATAGAAATATAAAACAAAAGGAAATATATACTCCACTAAAATGATAAAACATTTGTCACCTACACAAAAATCTTGTCTGTTTCACCCTGCCTAACCATTGGACATCGGCAACTTTATTTCTCTATTAGAGCCAACTCAGGGCAGGCTTCATTTAGTGTCTAGAAACAGAGATTCCAGTATCATTCTGGTATCTTAATTAAGACAAAGAATTAAAACCAATCCCTGAAATCTCACCTTTTCTGTCCAAATTAAAAGGAACAAAAGGCTCTTCTTTTAGGTACAAATTGTACATAATCATAACAATTATGTAAATTACAAAGTATGATGTATAATTAACATCTAGTTCATTATATTTATCAATTAGATAAAATACTTAAGTATGATATATAATTAAAATCTAGTCCACCATATTTGTCAGTTAGATATTCCACCATCTATTCTAACTTAAATAGCTTACAATTCTATACTTGAGTTATGTTCTGATTTAAGCTTGCATTACCATCTTAAAAAAACATCTTTTCAAATTTATATCATCTCTCAATGCTAAACAGCTTAAGTTTGATTATGAGACTAGAATTAATCTTCGACCCTGTCAAAAACCTGAGAATGAATTAAATATTGCCTGAATATATAGGAAACACAAAAGCATAGCTTCCAAAATATAACCAAATTTGTAGAGACAGTTAACTACTTGGTCAGTCCCCCATTCCTCAAAATGTTGGAGCATCTGTTTCAGGCTTTTGGCCTAGAACCATCTGATAGACCTTAAAATGAAACAGGAATGTGAAGGACTTGTTTGCTCTATAGAGCTAAACTTTCAACTATCCTCTGCTGTATGTCCTTTCTTGAATGGCATTGTTTGTAGATGAATAGGATAATTTTTGTTCAGTGGCTATCTGGAAATAACCAGAATAACTCCACAAAGAGGTTTTGATGCCTAAATTCTTCTTTGAAGGGGAATGAGGAAGCTGTCAGGACCAGACATGTCTCATTGTCAAATGATCCTTAATAATGAAATAACTTTAAATGTCACATTCTGTGGATTTCTGATGTTTTTAAAGACTATCTATCTATATAAATTATGTTTGAACTATTAAATCTTAACTATTAGCAATTTCTAGTTGAGTAATATTGAAAACACTTCACTATAATTATATTAGCATCTAATATAATCATGAATTTACTATCTGGCCCTTAACTTATGTTACTTATCATCCTAAATACTTTGTAATGGCAGCTGTTAGAAACTGGGTCAAAGTCTTGTATTCTTAAATGAGTTGCATAGGTGCAATGCCTATCTAAAAGTAACAATATTACTTTCAAATTTTATGTCAATATAAGAAATTTATAGCCGGGCGGTGGTGGCGCACGCCTTTAGTCCCAGCACTTGGGAGGCAGAGGCAGGCGGGTTTCTGAGTTTGAGGCCAGCCTGGTCTACAGAGTGAGTTCCAGGACAGCCAGGACTACACAGAGAAACCCTGTCTCGAAAAAACAAAAAACAATAAAGCAAAAAAACAAAAAAGCAAAAAAACAAACAAACAAATAAATAACCCCCCCAAAAAAGAAATTATAGCAATCAAAACCTTAAATCTGCTTCAATCTATAAATCCTGTACTAATGTAAAACTATAACTTCAATGTTTATCACTTATAAAAATTTCTACAAGAGTGTGGCTACATAATACTTCGCTTAATAATAAATTTAGTAATCTATCCCATCTATTCCTCCTGTTTAAAATTATGACCATTTCCAAATTATTCCTTAAAATGACAACCTAACTATAATTTGTAAAATAATTATAACCAGATACCTAAACCTAAGGGATTGGGATAATGGCTCTTCACAACTTTTTCCTGCTGAATAGAGGCAACAAGGACTTTTTTAATGGAGTGGATACAGGTAGGAAAACTTAGCTTGGTTGGACTTAAGGAAGCTAGCTTTAGCATCTGTTATCCAGTCTCTGTATCCTTAGAAGACTCAGGATTTGACTGAAGTTTGGATTGGATCTGTCTGAAAGGTTAGATGAAGCAAGGTCATCTGGAATCATCAGTAATTCCTTAAACTCTTCGGGAAGCAAGTCTCTGGACAGTACCAGGAATCAGGGAGCTAGAACAGCAGGTCATTTCAACATCCCCACAATGAATCTTGTCAGAGCTGCAAATTCTGCATTATATGAATCTTACAGCCAAAATATTAGTACTATTAACATAATCATATTAATTGTGCAAGGTACATAGATCAGTTAAGGATGAATTTTTGCTCCTTTTTTGAGCAAGTGATAGACAACTATTCTTTTATGAGTTAATTTGATTGATAACCAATTCATGTTAAATCTTCCTTCTGGATGAAGAATCTTAAGGATTCCATAACCAACAAGACTTCTTGTCTAGTTTTAGCTGAAATTTTGTCTAGAGACATTTTTACCTTTAAGTCAGTTATTGGGCTGTTCCCATGTTGAGGAATCAGCTTATCAAGCTACCAGTCGTTTTGATTTTCCTGAATTTTTCTTTTCTGTAGCCAAGATCTTCAGGGGGTCTTCTATTGTATCTGATTCATATCATTCTGGAAGGGGTCCAAAGCCTTTTCTTTTTTCCTGTCAACACAAATGCAGAGCCTCTCCTTGGTCCAGTGACTGTAAATCATTAATGGTATAACTTGACCATTATGGTATATAAAATTCCCAGAGGAATTTTAATATAACCACCAAACTCATTACCACACACATTTTGAAGAAAAAAAGAAACTCAAAACAATTATAAGAATCTAAACAAATCCATCTCCTGTTTTGTTCTTATAAGATTAACTTTTAATAATGGCATCAAGGCCTATGTTTCTACTGTCTGAGGTAGGTTAGACTTTCTATCCCCTGTTTATGACAATCAATTTAAGATCAAAAGCCTTAATTATTTATACATTTATGAGGTTGACTTTAATTAAATTCCCTTCTACTTACTGTAGAAGCCCATTTCTAGGCTCTATTTTTATCATACCAGGATAAGCAATCCCAGAAATCCCATGTAGAACATGTTCAAAGAGTCCAGCTGTTGCCCTGACACAGACCTTTCAAATTTCCTTTGAAGTATCTTTCTCATTCATTCTATTCTATCTTCATGCCTTTGTTTTCTACATTGGAGATCAAAGGCTTTGATTTCTTTATTCTATGTATACTTACAACATGTAAACAATTACTATTATACTCCTTTCTATCCTTCAAAACAATTACATCAAATTTAATCGATCTTTTCCCTTTATTTATATGGTTGTGGGACAAGGGCAGGTTCTATTGTCTGCCTCTCTCTGCCTTCTCAGCTAGCCTATCTCTTTGCACAGCAGGAGCTTCAAGCATCTGTGATCCCAAACTCTTCTTACTAGTGAACCCCAGGAAGATATCTCCACATGCTAGGCAAAATCTATAGCCTGTTAAAAAGCCAATTCTTCCCTCTCCTAGTCTTATATCCCCAACATACTGGAGAGTAAGTTAATCGAATTAGTAATTTTGAGCATAACATTACATATATTTTGTTGTTTAACCTATGTACACACCCTTCATTAAGTACTTTATTATGTTTTACATGCAAATAAAGCCACTGCAGCTGCTAAAATGCTGTGCAAGAATCATAACTATTTACTTTCAACTTATACTTGGTCAGATATGTACTCAGTATTTATATCTATTACATACCTATAAATTGTTAAGGAAATACAAACACATAGTTGATACCGCTAATATCACAATTGAAAATAAATGCCAAGCTTATTTATTGTCCCCAAGTTCACATTTCATAAAATTTCCTTAAAAAGCACATTGTGTTGCTTTAACAAATATGCTTTATTTTAATGTATATATGTTTTAAATTAATCCCTGCCTAACATCCTAACCATTACAAACACCTGTTCCCATTTTCCAACAAAATAAAGACAACACAAAATGCATGCAAGATTTTTTGAGTGTTTTAGACAACCATTGGACTGTGACATAGGTATGACTATATTTTTAGTATTTATTTAGGTTTTAAAGGTTTATTTTCTTTTCTGGATTCACATTTATGCAATTAAAACTGATTTTGAAGTTGATATAAATAATATTTGTGCAGTCAAAGAACCAAACTGTATATTGTAATTAAATGTCATACAAGAAGACAACCAACAGTTTTGAGATTAGAAATGGTATTTTTCAAATTCACAATATAATAAGTTAATAAATCCACAACTTTTATACCAAGTAGTCTCTATATGAGACACCACGTATAAAGGCTGAGATGTGCTTAAGTGTTAAAACAAAACAGCAGCCTCAAAGCAGTAGGCAGTCAATGTACGTACTGAACTGAGGGTGACCTAAAACATTCCATGCCTTTGATCTTTCATTACAAAGTATTTTTAAAATTTTGATATATCTACATTCTTTTCTCTACCTCCCTTTCCTTTATAATGCCCACATGTATCCTGTTTGCAATTTATGTAACTAACAGCTTCTTTTTTATTGTTGTTTCATATTTTATTATAATTATTAAGAGCCTGAGTAACTGACCTAAAACCCTACTGGGATATCTTTAATACTGAGAGTTCACTAGTGAACAATATCAAGTCAAGTGTCAGGGATAACATTACCACTAGAATTAATATTTTATGCTCCTTTCTGATTTCTTATAAAATGGATGAACAAAAAGAATGGCTTTGGATGGCTGTGAAACACTTTATCAGACATGTCTCAGTAATGACTATGAGTTAATCATCAATATTTTATTATTGTTATCAGAACTACCGTGTCAGAAATTAACAGAATACAACACAACTCTTTAATCTCTCAGGTGTAGAGTTTTCTACTTCTTAAGTCCTACCTTAAAATATTCCATTCATATTAAAGAGACACAGGTCTAATCTGTCATTTGAAATGACTGCTGGGCCCAGCTTTCATCAGCAAAACTCCCACTGCAGCCAGCAGTGGTTAATACAGAAAGCCACAACTAGACTCTAGAGTTAAGAAGAGGTAATGGTGGAATGTTCAGCTTTAACAAAGACAGTTATAGCTTCCCTTCCAAGTCTTAAGGGACATGAAAGATGAAACTAAAAGAATGAACGATCCAGAGAATGCAAAGTTGTGTAACAAAAGGCTGCCTTTTAACTGTGATATACATATTTCACTCATGAACTCACAGCAGTTGTGGTTATCTGTTTAGCCTAGACTGGACTTGTCAAGTTTTTGTCACAGATGGGAAGGTATCAGTGAAGCACTGCCCACCCCAATGGACTGACTACTGGCAATGAATAGTTTTGAGCAGAGGAAGGGTAAAACATTTTATTCAGTGGTGTAGCCAGTAATAAGTTGCATTTGCTGTAGCAAATAATCCAACATCCAAGTTTGAGCCTCTGTACTAATTTAAGTGGTGTTATGATTATACTCCATGAGAAAACCATTCTACGTATTATATCTATGGTTATATGTCTATTTCATCCTCAACATCAGCTTTACTTTCCCTTTTTAAAAAATTAACCCTGTCCAAAGCTAAAGCAAAAAAGTGACCCTAAGGAATAAAGTTAAGATACTTTAAGTGCTGGGCAGTGGTGGCGCACACCTTTAATCCCAGCACTTGGGCGGCAGAGGCAGGCAGATTTTTGAGTTTGAGGCCAGCCTGGTCTACAAAGTGAGTTCCAGGACAGCCAGGACTTCACAGAGAAAGCACGCTTTGAAAAACCAAAAACCAAAAACCAACCAAACCAAAAAAGATACTTTAAGCAATACATAGTAAATATTACATAATATTAAAGCTTAAGGGATGTAGGTATAGAGCCCAGGGATATACCTATATAATAAATATAAAAATAGCAAGCCACCATTATACTTTAGATAAAATTGCTACAGGCAATTTCTATAGGTTAATAGGTAAACCTAATTTAATGGGCCAAACTTTCATGATAATGCAAGAAAATTTGCATAGCTTCAAGGTAGTTTCTCCAGGAAAATAATGTTAATTATTACAATCTTCAAGTTCCTTGTAATTTTCCTCTATCTGGTATATAATCTTAGTTTCCTCTAGTTAACTAAATAGAGTATTGGAAATGGAATATATAAATATTACAGTAGAAAAAATTGTAGAAATAAAGTACTTTCATCAAGTGATCATAATTATCATACCAGGAAAAAGTGAAATTGATATATATTTATATTTCTTGATCAAGTGATTTATATAGGATACCTGTGTCTAGCATCATGGATCCAACATATTTGTCTAACCAAAAGAAATAACAAGAAAATATGCTAAAGTATATTCTATAAAACCCTAAATAAATATTAATTACCAAACATAAAACAGAACCAAAGGGAAATCCAGAACATCTTTTTTCCACCGACTTTTGGTGGTACTCTTTAGAGGAACAGAATCAAGTGGTTGAATATATAGAACTTAAGAATTTGTTAAGTGTCTTTCAAATAGCAACAATAGAGCAAGCTATGTCTTTGTCCTGAGGCTGAACACTAAAAAGGTCAGAACAGGCTCACATCAGCTCTCACTGGAGGACTACAACCGGAAGGTACTCAGTCCAGACAAGCCATCTAAGCCTCAGTAGTCCCAGTCCATTGCTAGAAGCCCCAAAGGTTCTTTGTGAGCCATTGGTTCTTTCCAGGGTGAAGCTTAGAAGCACTGCTTCTTCTAAGAGTGAAAGAATTAACAGTAGAGGCAACAAAGGGCATATCAACTCTGAGGCAAAAGGTAAGATGATCTTCCTTCTGGGTACTACCAGAAGGTGCTGCTCACATTGGTTTCCCACATCAATTAAAGGCAAGCCAGATAGCTCTACAGGTGACAAGCCTACTAAAGTGATTTTAACTTGCTAAAATCAATTCCATTAAATCAACCATAATACCATAACAATCAGGTAGTCTTACACATCGATTAAGGCAATGAGAGCAGTTTCGTGGAAATCGCCTGCATTTTTCTAATGATGATGTACTATTTTATAATTGTTTTCATATTTATCATTTGAAAATATACTCTGGACAATAAGCCCCTTTTCCATTTCCCTTGTTTAATTGTTAAATGTATATTTTCCCCATTCACATCAGCATGTCAGCTAGTGATATCATTGTGCAAGTCTTGTGTAGGTAACCATCCAACAGATCTTAAAATTTTCCTTTCCTTCATCTTCAGTTTTTAAACCTTCTCTTTATTCTTGCAGTCATGGGAATCAAATCCAGAGCCCCATGCGTAGTAGGCAAGTTTCCTACAACCGAGCTATATAGCATCTCTTTCTTGCTAAGTTCATTATTTTGAAGATTTGTGTGTGTGTGTGTGTGTGTGTCTGTGTGTGTGTGTGTGTGTGTGTGTGTGTGTGTGTGTCTGTACATGCGTCTGCAAGTGTTCACTTCAGTCCTATCTGATAATATTATTGTATTTGCAGATGAAGAATCATGGGATCTGACAAGCTACCTCCTGAAACTCCTGTCATGACTTAGCCTCAATAATTAACTATACTCTGTACCCTGAAAACATGAGCCAAAATAAGCTCTTATTACATGTTTTTCTGTTCTTATTTTTTTAACATTTAAATTTATGTTTTTATTTTATGTGCATTGGTGTTTTGCCTACATTATGTCTTCATAAGGTGGTCTGATCCTGGAGTTTCAAACAGCTGTGAGCTGCTTTGTGGGTGCTGGGAATTGAACCTGGGCATAATTGAAAAATCAGCCAATGCTCTTAATCTCTCCAGCCTCTCTTTTTATGTTATACTTACAAGTATAAACACATTGGATAAATATACTAATCCAAACTAAGTATCTCATTTTGTCTATAAAAATCAACTCAATCCAATATGTATAAAAACATGCAGCCTGTGGTCATTATTGCAATGTTGTCCTCATCATTTTAACTAGAAGATTATTGCAGAAGGTATATTGTCCCACTCTATATTTTCACAAATATATTGATTATTTCATTCTGTTATATCACTATTAAGTAAATAAAAACTACATATACTATAGAAACACATATATTGAATGTTGTATACAATACATTGAATATTATCTACTTTCCTTTTAAATGAATAATTACATATCTGGTTAATTCATTGTTAAAGTATCCATAGCACATACATTCATTTATATATTTCACATTTACTCATTTAAATATTTATTAGTACTAAATAATATATAGTAATAAATTTTACATCTTTTAATTAGTCTTATCAGAATTAATATTTACTCTCTACTCTTACAGAAGATAAATGCTTTTCTCAGTTGTTTCTTTACTCCCTTAGTTAATCTGTCTATTTCTTCACTAAGATATCAGACTGCTAATTATGCCTCATTTCACATTGAGAGATAAGCACTGTGTCTGTGTATGTATGAGTGTGAGTGTATGTATGTGTGTGTGTGTGTGTGTGTGTGTGTGTATGTTTGTGTGTGAATGAGAGAGAGAGACAGAGAGAGAAAGACAGAGACAGAAAGAAAGATGATGAAAAAAGGGGAAGAAGGGAGAGACAAAGAGAGGATACATAGAGGATAAATATGAGAGAGCTGTGAAATAGTATGAGTTTGCTTTCATTTGCTAAGATCAGTTACTTTGAAAATAATGAAATCAACACAAACTAGATGAAACAAGTAGACAGAAATGGGACATTAGAGGTTTTTTCTATTGGTGACCAGGTTATCCTAGTAGTTTTCTGAAATTTTATCAATACTGATATTAAATTTTCTAATTGTTTTCAAAGAAAAGAAAATACTGTTGTACAAACAAATAAAACGCAATCACATCATGAGTTCTGGTATGTAATATTTACAGTCTGACCTCTTTTTTTCTGTCTCTGTATCCAATGCACATTTATCATCTCAGTTTCTGCATAGGAGCTCAATGTGGTGTCTACTCATACACCAAGTTCAATCACAATGATGATTCAGCTAAAGTATCATCTAGAAACATGCCTGTCAAAAGACGCACATTGAAGCTCAAACAAGTCACTGGTCAGCACTCCTGAGGCTGTGTTCAGAGTCACTTTCTAATGTTGCTGTTGCCTGAGAAAAACTCTCCCCCCCTCACTTGTAGTTCCATGTGGGTTCTTTCCTCTGAGCCAGAACGATGGGTAAATACAGACCAGAGGCCATTGCAGACACATTTATTTTTCTGTGATCTGATCATACCAAAATATTAATATTCAGGCTCATTAATATTCAAAATATTAAAAGCATAATTATGTTACTGAAACTTTACTACCCCAAGTCCTACCTCAGAATATTACTGTATTTGGAGACAAAGAATCAGGTTAAACCAGGTCCAGATAGAATATAGATGACTGTGATAGTACACATTAATCGTTACCTTCACAGGATGTAGATTCATTATAAAAACAAATCTTTGGGGCTAGTGAGATGGCTCAGCGGTTAAGAGCACCAACTGTTCTTCCTGAGGACATGAGTTCAAATCCCAGCAACCACATGGTGGCTCACAACCATCCGTAATGAGATCTAGTACCTTCATATGGGTGTCTGAAGACAGCTACAGTGTACTTTGGGCTGGAGCAAGTGGCGAGCAGGGCCGGAGCAAGAGAGAAAAGGGAAGAGGATTAAAAAATACAAAACAACAACAACAACAAAACAAAAACAAAAGAACAAGTCTTTGGTGAAGGATTACCTAGATTTGTTCATTTAAGTTTGAAAACCTTACTCTAAATGTGGGTGCAAACTTCCATTGACTGGGATCCAAGATTGAATGAAAAGGAGAAAGCTACCTACATGATAGCAGATAGAATCTGACAAACCACCTCCTCAAGCTTCTGTCATGTTTTAGCCTCAATAATTGGCTAAATACTGAAACTGTAAGCCAAAATAACCCTCTTATTTTTTAAGTTGCCTTTTTTGGGTTTTTGATAGTGGCAATTAGACATGTAACTAATACACTGGTATTCTGTACAAAGAGAAGAAACTAGTACCCACACAGACTCAGAAGCATGAATAAAAAAAGATGCTATCTATGAATACTAAGATGACAGGTCTCAAAAGAAAATGGCCATGAAAACAAAATGCTTTTATCTCAGTTTCTAGCCCCTGACTTGTTGGAAAAATGAAATTCTATTGTGTAATCCTTTGAGTTGTGGTGCTTTCATACAAAACCTTAGTAAGCCTACCCATGTGGGTATGTTGCTTAATATCAACCTTATTACAAATTCTGTCAGAAAGCCCTTGAATGGCAATTGGAACTGCCTCAACCATCTGATTGCATGCAAGAACTGTAGCCTCATTCCAAGCCCTGTGACTCCTCCAGAGCATGTGACAGGGTAGATGGGTGTCTGATTCACCTGACTCATTTTATGTTCATTTACACCAGGAGGATCCTGCAGAGGAAAAAGAGTATAATGTGAGTCTTCACAGCAGCTGCAGCCCCTTCCTTCAAATGCCAATCTGATTCACTACTGTAAAATATTCACAGATATCTTTCATTACTAATTAAAACTCAGAATTTTAGAGGCATCAGAAAGATTTCCAAACCTCAATATGATCTCAGTTGTCAATTCCTCCTGAAGCTAAACAACCAGCTTAATTTCAAACATACAATCAGAAAGCTTGCAACTTTGCTAGTTTGCCTGGCAATACAGGAAAAATAGTAAAACATTCATAATCTGACACTGAAAATTATTTATTATTTCCCAACCCCTGTGAAGGCTCTCATTATTTATATTCATAATTAAGAGCTTTTTCCTGGAAGATTCAAATTATCTCGAGAAAAGCAGTGATATTTTGCTTTAAAAAGGAGGGGAAACAGAGCATTCAACTTGCTGACACATAAAGAACAGCCTTGTATGTGTCCTGACTGTGACTTCGTGGGGTCTGGTACATAGGATCTTTGCAATACCCACGGGATCTTCTTGACTTCACTGTAACAACTATCTGTGCCAACTGTTAGAAATTAATAACTCCTTAATATAAATGATGAATCCAGCTGTGCATCTTTTCCATCAATGGCTTGTTACTGTTAATATTTAATAAATGGAGTTGCACAGACCGACCATCTAAGCTGTGATGTCTCTCTAGCTCAAGCCACCATGCTCCGTGGCCTGAAGCCAAGTGCTCCACAGCTGGAAGCTGCCAGAGGCTATGGGCACACCACAGCTAGAAACGGCCAGCCAGAAACAAGGGGCCCTGCCACAACATGAGATGCCAGTGTGGGAGATGGCTCTGCCAATCTTCCACGCTGTCTCCACAAGGCTTGCTGAGCCCAGACCATCCTGCCATCTACGCAGTACTCAGTAGAAATGAGACTCTAATGTTTAAAGATTATTCAATAGCTTTATATATTTGGTAATGTTCAAATAACATGATGCCCACACAATTAGAGGTGTTACCCAAGTAACTAACCTAGATATAAGTTGTTACCCAGGACTGTTCTCCATACATGCGTGGTCATCCATGGCTCCTACATCTATGCCTTTTCTTCCTTTTTCTCTCCTCTTTCTTTCTCTCCTTACTCCTCCCACATTAGCTCCTCCCAATCTGCGGGAAAATATCCCACTACAATAGCTGAGTTTCCTAGTTAGAAATGATTTCCCAGTAAGAGACTCAATACAGCTAGAATGACAGCAACGAGCTGAGTGTTATTTTACTGCCTTATAGGAAAATACAATTTCTCAAATGATGTTGAGTTTTAACTGCTTTTGTACATAGAAAATGTGTCCATGGATATCACAAACATTCAGTGATAGCCAATGATATACAATGATATTCAGTGATGTACAATGATAGTAAAAAATAAAAAATAGATGATTTGTTTATTTTTAATGGTAACTTTGAAATTCCTGTCCACTAACATATTTGTATGCTGACAGTGCTACCAACCTGAAGAAAACAAAGGGCAAACAAATGTGTGCTCAGAGTTTCAATCAAAAGTAACAAATTGTAACAGTCTGTGCACTCTCTTCTAATTTTTTTTTGTGTTACTATGGATGGCAAAATTATTATCAGAATTATAAAAAGCAAAAGCTTTGTGAAATGGAACTTTTCCTTATAATGCTTCTCTCTTACACTTCTTTGATTTAAAACACAATTTTAAAGTGTATTTGAGTTTTAAATATGTTTAAAATAAGTTTATAAAAGTTCATTAAGTCTCTTAATGTATATTTGAGTTTAAAATGTATTTTACTTTAAAATAAGGTAAGCTTTGCAAGACAATACATATTTTGTGAGAACATGTTTTTGTGGTTAATGGTAGGAACTCAATACAGTATATATTTTACTTCACACATTACTCTCATCATCTTCCAGAGACAAATAATTCAGAAAAAGAGTGTCTCTGTGTTTGTGTCTCATATCTCAAATGTACTGGTTGTTGTACTAATTTTTTTAAATCACAAAATTTGTAATGATGAATGTGCTTGCCTATAATCTCAGAGAAAAAAATCACATTTCCAAATTGACATAACTTATATGTATAGTTAGAATATTTTATTATAATACAGAAAATATTTGGAAAGATAAATGTTCACAGCTATGGTTTCCCATTTATTTTTTTTCAATATTGATTAAATATTCTCCACGCTCTTATTCTTCTCAAACAATATGCATCACATGGAATTGTTATCATTTCTATATATAAAGACTTACAATTGTGAAACATGTATATCCAATACTAGATAACATTCTGTATATTTGGAGGCATGTATACTTAGACATAAAAATTAAAACTAAAGCTGTTTTTTTAGCTCAAGATTTATAATTCAATTAATGCCTATTTGGGTGAAGGATTCTGGATTTGTGGGAGTTTGTGGGTGCTTTTTTATGTTTTCCTTATGAAATTTCTCCACAAGTTTATACTTCCAATGGTGAAATTTAGGTGAATTTAGCAGCAGAGAAACAGGCTACTAGCTTAATAAGCAGCCCTCTGGAAATTTCCTTTGCTAATGAAGAGCTTGCTGTGACCCAAGTTTCATAGACTGGAGACCTACTTGCTTGGTATGCAAATCCCTGACCTCCCTGTCTGTGCTCTGTCTTTTAATTATAACAAGCTGCACTATCCTTCTCAGGAAACAACACAAATTAAAATCAAAGAAGTGTTAGGAAAATAGAATCCTGCTAATGTGTAATCACTGATTTTGATTACTTTCTTTGTTTAAAAATGTTTATACTTACATTTTTATCAATTTTTCAGTAAAATGTGTAATGTGGTTAAATTTCCACTCAGATTGGATTTTATCATCTTCTTCATATGTCTGCCTGCATATCGGTACAGATGTTAATAACAACAGGGCTAGAGAAAAATTCCTCAATATTTGTTGCTTAACAAAAGAATAATGTGGTAACTCAAGACTATCAGAGCTGTCATGGGTTTAATTTGTAATAATAGGGAAATGAAAGTATACCAAGACCAAGCAACCCAGTAGGAAGAAAAAGACACCCCTATCAAGCAAAAGTGTCAGACACACGCCCCCTCCCAATCTTAGGAATTTCACAAGAACACCAAGCTACACAAGCATAACATATGAAGAGGACCTAGACCAGACCTCCAGGCTCCATGACTGTCACTTCAGTCTCTATGAGCCCCTGTGAGCCCTGCTTAATTGATTCAGTAGGTAGTGTTCCTGTGGTGGCCTTAACCCCTGTGCCTTGGCAATCCTTCCTCCCCCTCTTCCCTAGGGTTCCCCTGGTTCTGCCTAGCGTTTGGCTGTCCAGTCTCTGTATCTCTTTTCATCAGCCACTGGATGACACCTCCCTGATGACAGTTGAGCTAGGCACCAATTTATGAGTATGTCCAGTCTCTGTATCTCTTTTCATCAGCCACTGGATGACACCTCCCTGATGACAGTTGAGCTAGGCACCAATTTATGAGTACAACAGAATATCTTTAAAAATTAGTTCGGTTTCTAGAGAGATGGCTCAGAGGTTAAATGCACTGTCTGCTCTACAGAGGTCCTGAGTTCAATTCCCAGCAACCATGTGTGGGTTCACAACCATTTATAATGAGATCTAGGCTCTGTTCTGACCTGCAGGCATACCTGCTATGCTTGCAGAATGCTGTATACATAATAAATAAATAAATAAATAAATAAATAAATAAATATTATTTTATTTAAGATTTTTGTATTTGTTGTGATTGTTTTGCCAGGCCTGTTTGGTTCTATGCTAGGTCTCTGGGTTATCCAGTCTCTGGTTCCCGGCCATCCAGGCAATGTCAGGCATCTTATTATAACTTGGCTAGTCTTATTATAACTTGTTATGCTGTGTTCAGGAGGAGTACACCTGCAGTTGTTGTGTTTGGCCTAATAGAGGTGGAGGGATGGGAAACTACAATTGGGATGTAATATATAACAGAAGTGATAGGTTATTTTTCCACCATTGGTGTGGTCTCAGGTTTCTGAACCATCTGATCGGCTATTTCTCCACTACCAGTGAAATGAGTCAATTAACTAGATTAGATTAGATTAAAGGCAGGTTTATTGGGAAGTTGCTCTCAGATGGGAGAGTTCACTGGCCTCAAGGACCAAGGTTAGGCAAGATGGGGAGATGAGGTCAGAGAGGGAGAAAGAGAGAAAAGGAGTGCTTGTCCACAGAGAGAAGAGAGGGAGAAGAGGAGAAGGAAGGGGAGGGGGAAGAGGAGAAGGGAGAAATGGAGATCAAAATGTACAGATTATATTAAAAAAGAGCCTCTGTTGGGAAGGGCAGCCTAACACCTGGGCTGCAAGGTTCAGAGTTGAGGGCAGGGTATGCCAGGTAGGAACTGAGGGATGCTAGGAGAACCTAGAAGCCAGGTCTACTTCAGTATGTAAAATATGCACCTCCATCCCTTGTCTGGAACTAAATGAGTGTTGGGAGCCGACAGAAGGCAGATATCATCCTTGCAGCCATCTTGAGCCATATAACCTGACAAGAGACTTGTTCACAATAGCCTACAACAGCTGAGCACACTCTGATAACATCTTCTTTTAAAATCTCAGGATTTTCCCTTGGGTGTGTGAGACTTAAAGGTGTGCGACTTAAGGGTGTGATTTAGAGACAAGACTTAAAGACATGACTTAAAGGCATGACTTAGAAGTGAGACACATAAAAGACAAAAGGCAGACAGAAGACATTATTAAACACTTGAGACAGAAGAAGGTAACTAGGAATTAGACACTAGTACTCGAGACTGGAGACTTGAGACAGGTACTGGGAAAAAGACTTGGAACTGGGAAGGAGACTAGCAACTTAGAACTAGGATTAGGACTTGAGACTTGGTACTAGGAATTAGGGACTTGGAACTAGGGACTTGGAGAGAAAAAGAGAGACTGAAGAATAAACGGATTGAATCACACTTTGTCTGGTCTCCATTTTCTCCGTCCTCACTCTCTCTTGCTGAACACCAACCCGTGGACTGGAGCAGCTTAGGGCAGTGCGAGCTCTAACAACTTAGCCCCCAAGGCTTTTGGCAGTGCTGATTCCAACATTGATAGAGTGGTCCATGACAGTTTGGCCCCCAAACGTGGGGTAGAGCAGTTCTCACCAAATGAGAAGAACTAAAAAGAGAAAAGAAACACTATGAAGGACTATAGAGGGAAACATTGAGGCTTATATCATCAATACTTTGTATATTAACTTGGCTACTAAAGTTTTCTGCCATAAATACCTTACTGACTTACCAATTGTAATAATAACAATTACCTAATCATTGGATGTTTAACATATCAGGTTGATTTATTTACTAAATATTTAAGCTTTCAGTAAACCACAATTATCCCAATTGGCATCTTTTCTCTAACTAAATTGATCTACTGTTAAAGTATTTTACAATTGCTTTAATGTAAAACATTGTTTTCAAGGTTTTCTTCAATAAATGCCTAGTAGATATGCTGTTCCATTATAGATTTTCCTTAGCAGGATTATTTAATACAAATACATTTATGAGCTCAGATGCAAACAAATTAGCCTATAGATTTCTGACAAGGTCTAGATTTTTAAATTAAAAATTTAAAAATGTTAAACAAGGAACATATTTTCCTGTGTAATTTTTACATCAGTCTTAAACCCTAGTTCACTATTCCCTACTGGAATTAAATTATTTGGTGGGCTAACAGATGGAGAGATAAGGTGGAGTATATGCTATTATAGGTAGTAGACTTCTAATTAAGTCTTAGAATCTGTTTAAACTGAAAACCAGTGCATTAAAGTTAGTTTTTGTTTAATCTTTCAAAATGAACTATTTATTGATTAATTACCTAACTGAGATCTGCAGTTTCAAATTCAATCAGGGTCAGTCACTTAAAATGTTCTTCACTGCTTTCGGGTCAGGATGAGTAACTTCCCACTTATAACTTATTAAGCTGATCAAACAAAAGAAATCCCCCAATCCAGGTCATTATCAGAAAGAAAAAAATAGATTTACACTTCCAATGTTAGGTCAAACAGGCTCATTTTTAAAAGCTCTATCAGAGATATATTTTGATAATTTAGTTTATTACTATATTTGAAACTAGTTTGTTAAATTTATAACAGATAACTCATAGGTTGCTAAGGTAAGACATCAATTTCTTGGGTAGAAGTGGAGAGTGAATTTTCTACTAAGACAAAGGGTATTAATTTATTTCCCTTAGTGATGAGAGAATGTTCTTGTGGTTTCAAATTCACAGGAACTCTTAAGATAATCACCTTGATTTGAGTTGGTAGATAATTGAGGTTCTCTCTCTGTCTTTCTCTCTGTCTCTCTGTCTTTCTCTCTATCTCTGTCTCCCTGTCTCTGTCTCTCTCTGTCTCTCTCTATCTGTCTCTCTCCTCTTCTCTTTCACCTGACATATTGGTGTCTCTTTCTCATTAAATTAAAATGATCTTTAATTTCACACAAGAGGAGAAACAAAGATAAAATATTGGTAAAGGTATGATCTTCTAGGCAGGAAATATCTATGCCCAACAATTGTGCCTAGTAGGCATGTTAAAGAAACAAGGCTGTGTGTGTCTTTTATCTGAGGATTCAAATGTCTCAGGTGGGATCTGGTAGCACTATCTTTCCTGAAGTATAGGCAGGTAGACCTGTGGAGCAAATGTGAGTAGAAAGAGAAGCCAGGTTAGAGTTTGTAGTGGCCTAACCCAGAGATAAGCCAAGTGAAACAAAAGGGAAGCTGGGCAGGACTAGAATGTGATAAGATTCCGAGGGAAAAAGTGGTAGCAATTTTTAAAATTACATGTGACATATTTATGTTTAAAAATTGTTTATTTTTAACTTTTAATTTTTTTACTTACATTTTCAATTAAAATATAACTAGGCTAAGATCTTACAGTAGTCTTGATGACCATGAAGCAAATGCTAGTGAAGAATCCTGAGTCCTATGGTATTTGTTTCTTGCAAACATTCCTTACCTATTACTATTACTATTACGCAAAACTCTGTTTTGCTCCTTTAGCCATACAGTTCTACCATATGGTTTTTTTGATTGTTGACAACAGAACATAACAGTATAAATGCAGATGGAGACAGTAATCCTGGAACAAGCTTGCCACCTAAATAGTGTTCAATTAAAGTTTCCACTTCAACTTCTTATAAAGTGAAAAGCATCTACAAGACTCCCAATATCAGCATCAATATCTGTCCCCCACAGATGCATATACATGTACATACAGGTACACATACAAACATGAACACACACATAAGCATACTCAATTATAATAAAAGTATATGTTAGACTTAATGCCAATGTAAAGTAAGCTGACTGTTTACAGAGGTGACAAATGCAAGTACTCTAAAAAAAAAAAAGCAAAAAAACAAAACAACAACAACAAAAAACCCAACCAACCAAACAAAAAAAAACACTTTTCAAGCTATAAGACATGTTTTAGACATCAAACCGAATCTAATATTAATTTTGGATATGCTCATTTGAAAAGCCTGCTATCCTAAAAGAATAGTAAATTAAAGCTATGACCTTGACTAATCAAAGTATGTCTTAAGGTGTAGACAAATAAAATCAGTAACACTACAAGATATAGTGTTAGTTAAGTGTACTTTATTAACAATGAATTCATAGGCTTTTCAAAGACAGACCACAGAGATGAGAATGTATCCACAGACAGTCACAGCCACTTTTATAGCCTTTTGCTGGTGTATGGGAGTTATGTACTACTTTGACCTACCTCGTGGTACATATTTTAAAATTCATATTGAATGTATTATTTTAGTTTATCATAAACATGTAACTTTTGTTAAATGCTTATGAAGTATTTTTTAATTTTTAGAGAAGAATCTTTAAATCCTTGCAGAAAGATATTTTACAATATATAATGAAACAAAATGTCTTAGGGTTACTATTGCTGTGATGAAACATCATGACCAGAAACTACTTAGGAGTCAAAGGCAACTGTAGTCCTTTAGATTTTTCTTCAGCCTGTAGGTTCATGGTACAAATATCTTTTTTGCATCATTTCCCTGGTTGACCACAGCAACTGTTTACTGTCTTGTATTTAGATGGTAGGATCCTCAAGAATCTCGCAAGATTTGTTTTTTCCAACTCTTCTTTATCACTTTTGTCCTGAGGTTTCCATTCCTTCCTGGAAGAAATGCTTCAATTTCAGGGAATGGTACAAGTTGGAGGAACCAGCCTTACAATAACTTAGGTGAGGAATTACAAGTTTGGGTGCTCTCTCCCTGGCCAAGAGAAGGCCCCATTAGAAAGTCTTCACTCAGTGGTGATGATAGCTTCCCTATTGTTGTATAGATGGAGTCATTCCTTGCTAGGTTTTCCTTAGCCTATAAACATTATACTCTTCCTTAGTCTGCATACAGTTGGGCCAAATAGCATCCAACAAATGCATCAGGTAGTAGAGAATGGATGGTCAAACAGTCAAAAAGCCCAGCTAGCGTGATCACTTGCAAACCAGCTCATCTAAATTTGAGAAAATGGCAGTAAGTCAGGGGATAGTCATATACAACCTAATTTTCCTTACTGTTTAGAGTAAGATATGCATGAGGGAAAGAAATGGTATGTACATAATTTCCTTTCTATTTTTCCTACTCATAAGAAAACTAATAATGATAGATTAGATAGATGAATAAATACATTCACGAATACACCCATAATAGAATGACAGATAGACAGATGCTAAATAGAGAGATAGATAGATGCTAGATATAGATGGATGATAGATTAATAGATACATAGATGATAAATAGATGTTAAATAGATAGATACTAGATGGCAGATAAATGATAGGTAGATGTTAGATAAAAGATTTTGAATCAGTTTTCCTCGATTCCTAACATCAAAGATTTGCTAACACCATGTTCTACTGAAGCATAGAAAACAAACTTCCTCCCCTTTACCTAGCTCCTGATGAATAGCCTCAAATCTTTGGTCTTACTTGGTCAAACTTTAGATGTAAATATAAAAGAGACCAATATCTCTTTATAATCACAGCTGATTTTCAGCCCCATTTTGTGTGTCATTGTCTCTGTAGTAGTTATCTTATTTCTGTGGGGTCACTACTCATATTGGATCAAACTTCTACTTTAGCCTAGTATTGCATTACCTTAATGAACATCTATAGCTGCCTGCTTTTAGAAAAGGTTGCTTTGTGAAGTTCAGGTAGTTAAGACTTCAATATACCTTTGGGAAAACACAATTTGACCTGTAGAAGATACTTGAATAATTAATAATTAGATAAATAATGCAGCAGCATATAAGGGTTTGTTTAAAATATTTAGTATGTCACGCAAATATAGTGTTCCAGTTTTAATGACTGGGAGACAGACCTAGCCTGTTCTTTATGCCAGTAAGAATGGGCCCTTTATAAATAAAGATACCACAATACCAGCACAGTAGGAAGTCTGGCTTTAAAAGTCAAGAGCTGGGAATGTTTTGTTCCTAGACTTCTGCTCTTTGGATGATATTTTTGTGATAATGTCCTCAGCCTCAAAGTCTGTGCAAGCCATCAGTGAGCCACGGGCAGCATCCAATATGAGACTCCTTGCTGCTCTGAGTTCAGCCAGTGCTGGTATCACATTCCCTCCTTGCTAGTAAGTGAGGTGCAATTATATTATGTGCAGAGGCAGATTTACTGTGAAGCTAATGAAGATTAAGCTTCAGGGCCTTCCAATTGCATGGACTCCTTCCAGGGACTTGTACCTAATTTAGTTTCAGTGACATTATATGCATTTTTAAAAGATTATTGCCCGGATTATAGATGCTTCAGGCCCTCACAAAACCTGGATGTATGTTTGAACAAATTTTAAGGATGAACAATTAATTATCTTACATTTTGATTGGCAGGATTTTCATCCTTCAGAAATGGTAAAGTGAAAATAACACAGTGTGCAATTTTATTGCCATAATCAGAGGTGCAGCTCTAGCAGAACACTAGCCTTTCGTGATTTTCATGAACTTGAATGACAGCTACTGCTAGTTCTAGAGCCTGGAGATTGGATAACCCATCGCCACTTTTGTGGTGTGACAAGAAGTGACTTTTAGTGAATGCAAAATAGGAAATGTGACCTTGAAATATTGAAAAACACAGTTCAGGTCAAGTATGGAGATCAAGGCTAGGAGCAACTTCACAAAACCAGAAAATAACATGCAAGCTGATGAAGTTATTTCTCTGAGAGCTACTGTGGCACATAGAGGAAAATGTCACACAAATAATTTAGATGACAATGTAGTCAAGTAGTTAATTATAGACTCAAATTAAGGGCTTATTTATTGCTGTTTTTTGTTTTAACTTACATATTCTGATCACAGTTTTCCCTCAGATTCTCCCCATCTAGCCACCTTTTCTTTAAAAAGCAAACAGGAAAACATAAAAGGAATAAAAGGAAAAAAAAAACAGAAACAGGCAACACACACACACACACACACACACACACACACAAGCACACATACACACAAACATTAAAAACCTAAAACTGAAAATCTTAATATACAAGCAAAAGACTAGTATGAAACAATATACAACCAAAGCAACACAAAATGAAACATCCACAAAACTACCACTGATTTCATCTTATGGAGGCCATCTGCTGCTGGGCATGAGGCCTACCCTTAAGTGTAGTTAATATCCAGTGTGACTACATTGGAGAAAATTAATTTTTATTTTGCAAGTAGGTGTCAATTGAAGACACTGCCTTGGTTAAGGATGGGAACCTGTGTCCACATAAACCTCTCAGCACTGGGACTCTAGTGTGAACCTGTATAAGCCTTACTCATCTTGCAGTAGTCTCTGTCAGTTCACATACATCAGTTCTATGGTATATACAAGAGTTTCTTTGAAGTCATCCAAAGTCTCTGGCTCTTACTACCCTTCTACCTACTCTTCCTCATAGCTCCCTTAGCACTGAGGGAAGAGGCTTGAGGAAGACATCCCAAGTAGGACAGAGTATTTCAAAAATCTCTTAGTCTCTGCACACTGCTCAGCTGTCTGCGTCTATAGGAAGCTTCTCTGCTAGTTTTTATGTCTGAAGTGCTTTCTGTGTTTCCTTGGCTGTCTCACTCCAAGGTGAAATTTGCAATCCCTATGGTATTTCCGATTTATTAAAGGACATTTGATTAACTAAACCTTTTTGAAACTGAAATAGCAAATGTAAAATGGTAGAATTTGAGGGTGAAGAGAAAGTATTTCTGACAGAAAATCACAGTGATTGTGTTTTAGATCATAGCGCAATGATCTAAGAATGCCATAATGTTTGCTCAAGGAAATTGCTCAGTTTGTTCCCACCAATGATTCATCTTTAATGTTATCCACATTTTCTGACTTTCTTTCTTCTCCATAGTGTCACCATGCTTGCCTGACTCCTTAGCATGGCATTATATATCAAGAGTGTTGTTTCAAACTGTTGTCATTATTTATAGCCTTCATCAGAATTGTGTTCCATTCCCAGTTTTAGCTAAGGCACTCTAATCATCTATTACAGAAAACTGACCCTCATGTACACCCCCAAAATCTCTTTTCCATGTGCGTCGTATTTTAGCCAGTCTCCAATCCCTGCTGAGTTGTGAAGAGATTGCTTTATTTACATAGGAGATGTGTAAAAGAAATGCACAATTTTAAACTAGCTGATTTATCTATTTTTCTTCAAACTTTAATGTTATATAGAATACATTATATGATTAACGGTTTCCTTTTCTTTTTCTTACAGGATAGTTACTTCATGAAAGAGCCAGAATATAACTGCTTATTCTGGGAGAGACCAATATTCACAGTGCTTATTTCTTTGGCTTCTAAGGGATACATGAATATATGTATATGTATATGTGTATGTGTATGTGTATGTGTATGTGTATGTGTATGTGTATGTGTATGTGTATGTGTATGTGTATATGATGTATATGATGTATATGATGTATATGATGTATATGTATATGTATTGTATATGTATATGTAGTATATGTATATGTATGTGTATGTGTATGTGTATGTATATGTATATGATGTATATGTATATATATGTGTGCATATATATATATATATATATATATATGCACAAAGTACTTATTAGTTTTTATATGAATTAAATTGCATATTCAGCATCAACATTATTATTGAAGTAGAAACAGATTTTCATCTTCAGTTCTTTATAGATAAATGTGTCCCTTAATTTTCACTACTCTATTAAATATATTTTTGGAATTTTTTTGTAAGTCTCATTTAAATTTTTTTTGGTTATTCATGTACTATGTTACCATTTATGTTGAGCAAGAAAGTTTTATAACACGAATTGCAACTTTGAAGTTTAACAGTTCTAAAATATAATTATAGCTAAAATGTTTCCACAAACTGTGCTTTTAATTTTAAAGTCACATTTTAATGAAATAGTCGGTACTCAGTTTTTATATGTCTGTTTGTACTGCTCCTGAAGCTTCTTCCTTGAGATTAGATAGTTTCTCCTTTACTAATCCAAGTTACAGGCCCCAACCAGATACATTATTATGTTTTTATTTCTCATGTTAAATGTTTAAAATTGTGAATGATGTCTACAATTTCACTCAAAATTTCCAACTGTTTCTGATATTTTAAGTTCTACATATTCATGAGCAAAAGAAATGTTGCATATTTTACAGTTTTAAACTACAGTCAAGTACAATTCCTGGCTCACAGTTGCTGCTTAATAAATTTCCTGAGTGATTAATAGTCAAAGATAACCTCAGAACAGTTAGTATTAAAAATGTTTTCAGAAAAGATAATTTCAACTCTACTCCAGACAATTTGGTATGTCAATGTAATGTCAAAGCATACAACAGTAGTTTTAACCTGGGCAGATTTTTACAAATCATGAGTGAATGGTTGTCACAAGGAAAATCTTTAAAATGTTCTAAGAGAAGAGATCAATAGAACCTATTCAGTTGAATATTCAGTAGACTCCACTCCATGGGTGTTTACATGCATTATTAGTCATAAAACATTTTGACTGGCTTCTATAAGAGATATGAATTCTGTGGGACCCAAAGCCTTACTGAATTTTGCATGTGAAATGTCACCCTAAACACATACACACACACACACACACACACACACACACACGCAAAAACCCTCTTAAAATATATATATAAAAAAATTATATTGTGTTTCACTGGATGGTTGTGCCCTAGTAAATTAATTTTCTTTAACATAAACAGACATAGATATTGATACTTTCATTTTCAGCACTCTTACAGAGATTCTCAAGATTTCATTACAAAGAAATGACAAATACTGAGATGTCCACTTACCCTGATTTCAACATACCATGCAGTATATGTTTATGAAAAAATCATATGCTTCCGGTTAAGTATATACATTAATATGTTAATTAAAATTAAATATAAAAGGATAGATATGAAATGCTGTCCTAATTGACATCAAGGTACCATCTAGCAGATTACAACTATGTCATATTTGGCACAACAGCATTCATAACAGTAGATTTAATTCTGGATTTCATTTCAAATGATATCTGATCCATGACTTGATGTGCCAGGGTGGATCAGTAGCTAGACAGAGTCTCCTTATTCTTAGAAGAGAAGGAGATGGGAGACGAGCTGTGCTAAAGTGAATGAATAAATAAATTAATTTTTAAAAACAATATCTGCTCCTATTAAAGAAAATAAATCTAGACAAAATTAAAACCTGCTCATTTGGAAAAATTTTCCTGTTTAGATTTTATATGTTGGTGGGATTCAACCTGAGTAGTTACATACATTAAACCAGAAGCCCAGTGTTCTTTGCTTTGAAACTGATAGGTAGGAGAAGAAATACAATATAGATAGATCAGGCTTTTCAGCTTGGGAAACTCACATTTATGCTCAGATTACAGCATAAAGCAAAAGGGAGTCCTAGAGTCACAGAGACATTGATGATTGAAGACCTTGTGTTAGCCAGAGAGCCAAGCCAAATCTCCCTAGGAACACCTCCAACTCACTTTAATACTTCAGAGGTAATGTAGAGACTTTTTTCTTCAAATTCCCACCCTTGTGAGACTATGGAAATGGGAAAAGGAAGTAAACTATCATTAGGAGAGAGGAGTGTTAGAGTTTCCCTCCAAACCCCCAAGGACGTGTCACGCTTGGATAGTATTCTGCTGTCAGTCGATTCCCTAATAGATGTATACATTCTCGATGAGCATCTGATGGTGGTTGTTTAGTTCCTGAAGGAACAAACACCACAGCTTGTAAACAAGAAGAAAAGGGAATTCTTTACTATCGTCCATAGAGGGAACACAGTTTCTGTAGTCAGAGAATGCTAAGCTAGATTTTCAAAGTAGGTAAAAACACATGTACAAGCACAATATCTCAAATTAAAACACATACATATACTGCTTTAAATTACAAGCAAAGTATTTTTAATTCCATTATGCACCAGAATACATTTTTCCTGAGAATATTTCCAGCATTAAATATAAGAAAATTGTTCATAAAACACAAAATCTGAACATAATGTCATGTCAAATTAATAAAATAGAAAATTTAAAGATATTTCAGATCTTCAAATAGACATATGTTGACTTCCTATATTCTAGTGCAATCTCCATTTGATCTTCAGTTGTCTTATTGTGCTAGCTGAGACTTCAAGTACTTTGTTAAATAGATAAGGGTGTTGGCACTAATTATTCTTTGAAATTCTAGTATAAATCTTCTCTAAAACCATTTGGCCCTGATCAATTTAACACTTAACAAATGTTTCTATTTGTCCAGGGATTATAGGTTTGTTTAAGTTGATTAGCTGATCTTGTTTTAAGTTTGGTAAGTGGTATGCATTAAAAAGTAATTCATTTCTGTTACATTTTCTAATTTGATTGAGTAAAGGTTTTTAAATATGTCCTTATGATTCTCTGAATTTCCTCAGTGTCTTTTTTTTATGTCTCTTTTTTAATTTCTAATTATATGTTTGCTTTTTAGTCTTCATAGGAGTTTGTCATTCTTTTTTTTTATTTTTTTTTACTTTTTTTATTTGATATTTTATTTACATTTCAGATGCCATCCCCTTTCCCCATTTCCCCTCCCTAGAAAACCCTTATCCTGTGTCCCCTTTTCCATTTTGCCTTTATACAATTTTTTAAAATGTTAATCAAAGGAATATAATCTAAACCTACCTATGGCACCAACTTATGTTGAGATCATTGAATGTGAACCTATTTAACTCTTAAATAAGGAGACATGATGATTTAAGAATCCAGATTCTGCTTAATGATGCTACCATAGAATAATGTCATACAATAGTTTATGTGTTTCATTCTGTAGACATTGGAGAATTAAGATATGTACATATGTTAATAAGTTATACAATTGATATTTACTCAAGATGTTAATATGTTTCTGCCTTGAGTTTAGAAAGGGTTGATTTTGGAATTGTATATTTATTAAAAATGGTGGCTATCTTGATGATACCTTTAGAGATTGAAGCTGATGATGCTTCAACCTGTGTATCCATTAGAATATTACAAATTTTTAGACATTATGGCATACAAAAATTTACACGAATATTTAACAATCCTACAGGTCAAACAATTATGGAAAGATCTATCAGGACTTTAATAATAATCCCCAGCAAGATCTTTATATCAGTGGAGTCAGGAAAACTTGTTGGTTACAGACTTCTCAGTACTTTACATGCCATCCTTTCCGATGGCATGGATAAAAATTTATATTTCAGTTTGGTTATACAGTCCAAACTAAATTACAAAGGAAAGGTTGGAAGGGAAGATTTGTAAGATCCATAGGAGATAGAGTCACAGAGGAAGGGGAGACTGCAGCAGATTATCTCTGCTAAGGGCTGGAAAGGAGATTGAGGTTTGGACTTGGAGTAATAGAGTGGACAGTAAAGATCTTCAGTTAGATTAACTGTCTCCCTGTACTGAGTGGTCTTTGGGTTCCCAGAGTATGAAATTTTATGTATGGACTCAGCCAAAGCCGTTGTCTAAATAAGATTGTGGTTAGTTAGCAGAATAGTACACAAGTACTGTTTTCTCTCCTCTCATATACACAGAAGTTCTTCCACAATTGCAAAGACTATAGTTATCTTGATGAACAAATGAGTTTTCATGCACTTGACATGCTAAGAGGGAGGCTTCAGATTCTCCGTTTCCTTGGAAAGTGAATCACAATAAAATTCACAGATCACTCTCTGTATATCACAGCAAGATGCTTAGAGAGGAGCCTTATAAGACACACTTGTTAAATATGGAATTACCATTTTATAATTAAGCAATCACAGAAATGATATTACCTTACAATACTTTTATAGTGTTTGAACTTTTTATTACCACATTCTAATGGGGAAAATCAAAGTTATTCACTAATTCTTTATTAAAATACTGCATATTGGTTTTGTATTACTGAAAGAATTTCTGTTAGCATAAAAAGTTGCAGCTCAATAGAACGTATCTATAGTAGTGACCACTTCTTAAGAGTTGTATCAACCTATGAGGATAATTTCTCCATGTAGAATGATGCCTTAAATTTTTTCCACAAACTAATTCCACAAATTAAATGGAAACTAGATGTATTTTCAGTAACTTCACGTACCAGAAGAAAGTCCATAGAAAGTGCTATATGTTGAAAATGAGATGTGTACATATCTACTCTCTTCAATGATGTTGTTTAGGAAATAAAAAGACTTATTAATTTACCAAAATATTATGAAATAATATTTAATTTAATTTAATAATAATAGTTCTATGAAACTAATGTATAGTGTTTCAGAAGGCTGGAATAATGATTTTGATGATTATTAATCTTGTTTTCCAATTTTTACAATCTTGTAAATAGTATGTTAATAAATACCAAATATAATTAGAGTAATAGAAAAGCATTTGGCTTTTATTTTCATGATATCACAAATAATTCTTGAAAGAATTTATGTCTTAAATAATTTGGTGAGAATAAAATATATGATCTTTACATTACATTGGAAATGTGTTTTAGGTCAAAATGAAGAGATAGTAGAGTGTCAATTCAGAACTTTAACAGCAGCATTCTGAATTCAAGAAAACCGTAGCATATGGAGTTAAAAAGTGGAGTGAGTTGCCTTCAAAATTCATTTAGTTTAGAGTGTTGATAACAGAAACAAAACGTAAATGTTATGGAGCAGACTGATTAACAGATGTTGTTTTCTCCAAGACAAGTACAATATACATTCACTGCAGCAAGCTGCTCCATGCTCAGTCCTACTCTGGTCCTAGATATACCATCATAGAAAACGTGTAAGTGATGTGAGTGTTCCAATGTAATTATATTTTAAAAAGTAGACAGGGAGATGAATTCAAGTCTCAGGCTGTACTTTGTTGAACATCTCATTAGTAGCATTAATCAAGGAATTGAAATAATCATGTTTGCAGATATTTCTTTTTTAATAATTTGTTATTTATGCCTTATATGAGTAGGGAGATATCAGAATGAATTAGACAAATCACTTTTATATTAATGCACTTATATACTTGTTGTATTGAGGATTTGCAATAATAAGTAACTGAAAACAGTGGGTTTGACGGTATATGCAAGAGATGATTGGTATTATTTTAGCTTTAACTGATATAGAAGGTATTCAGTGTGGAATCCATGGAACCTACAAAAGTTGTACACTAAAATGGAAGCTCATATTGTGATGATGGTGAAATGGTGAATTCCTGACTAGACCAGAGTTCCTGTACTAAATGATGTAATATAGTATATATGCATTTGATCTTACCCAGTTATCATTGAGATTCAAACACACTTGTGATAAGTTTTTTTTTATTTTATTGGATATTATATTTACATTTCAGTTTTTATCCCCTAACTCCCCCTTCCCTCCACCACCCAGGAACCTCCTATTCCATCCCCCCTCTTCATGCTTCTATGAGGATGTGCCCCCACCTACCCCGCCCCACTCCCACCTCCCCACCTTCGAATTCTCCCCTACTCGGTGTTCATCCTTCATGGGACCAAGAATCTCCTCTTCCACCTATGCTCGACAAGGCCATCCTCCTCTTCATGTACAGATGGAGTCATGGGTCTCTCCCTATGTGCTCCCAGAAATAACAACATATAAAATTGGAAAACCAATAGGATACTCTAAGGCACTGGTCATGTTTTCTACACCATTACTTTGTAAACTCATATTTGCTATCTACCTCTCTTTTCCTCAGCACAGTAGGCATAACATTTCCTTTCTAAAATCAGATGCATTCACCTTTTCCAGACAGGAAGTCTACTTATTTAAACAGTATTTTATGGTTGTGATGGGAGTTTCTATTCTTTTCATTAGTGATGTTGACTTGTGCCCAGAGATTTGTATATGAAGAGCTATCCTACCGAAACTACCCACTGCCAAATCCCTGACTAATACTAGTCATCTTACCTCATCCATTAGTAGTGTCTTCTGAGTAGAAATTTGAACCATTAGAGTTAACACACTGATTAACAATTATTAGCCTGAGCTTCAGCAGCCCAGTGATACTTCAGAAAAATTAGTATTTAAGAAACTCTCAGGTTTCCTCTTCTCCTGCAATGAAGCTAATATACAGAGGAATAGAATGCAATTGTTCAGAAAAGGGCATGCTGGATCTTGGTGTCATAGTAAAGCCTAGAACCCCACATGAGTTTATGATCTGTGCCAATGAATACTCTATTTACACAAGTGTGTTCAAATGTCACTTTGAACTAAAAGGACATCTATCTGAAAGAAATTCATGAAGAGGAAAGCTTCATGAACATTTAAAAAAGAACCAAAGCGGGACTGAAATAATAAGAAAGGGATGGAAAGAAGCTGAGATGAGCAATAACAGAAGAAAAAAAATAAGTTGAGTTACAAAAATTCACATAGGTTTTAGAAGCGTTTTTTAAGGTCAATGGTACATTTGCTACAGAATAATGAGACCCACTGAACAATTTGGCAACAGAGAAATCATTGTCAATGCCTGCCAACTTAATTTCAGGTTCAGAGGCAGATGGGAACTTTACTACAGTTGCTTTCTGGGACCATCCACTTAGGCACTTCCTATGATCATGATGTGATTAGAATATTTAGTAGATTATAAGCTAGAGTAGATGATGAATATCAATATTTAAAAATTTCTTCCCTAGCACTCTTGCATAACATCACCTGAAGTGAAATCAGATGCATTACCCTCTTCCAGACAGAAAGTCTACTTGGTTTAAGAAAGTATTTCTTAAGTATGATGAAAGATTCTGTTTCTGTTCATTAGTGATATTGACTGTGTATAGATTTGTGTATGAAGAGCTGTCCTACCCAAAGTATCCATTGCCCAAATGAAATATATATAGTTTTCAAAAATGGATATTAAATCATGTCTATATATACATAACTAAATAACTTCTAGGCATAAAATTAGCTAAATTTTGGCTTATGATTATGATTATGATCATAATTTGATTATGATTATGATGTTTATTCATTAGGAGATTAATAAGCATTGAATTAGAGTCAGCTAACAGATAGATATCTTCATAGTCCTGTATCAGGACTGTATGTATTTATTTTGCTATTCTCAAACTCACTACCATCTACTGCTCCTCCAGTTATGTTCCCAATGACTTTGCACCCTGCTGATCAGTGCTTGTTGTTATTTTCTTTTAACAGTGTAAAGCAGGATAAATTATGTCATACTCTGGTGCTGTAAAGTGGGGTAAGGTGAGGGATGTGATAAAAATAAAAATTTTCCTTGGGAGACTGGGCGAGTTCTGTACTGGTTGCAACACATTGGATATAAGACACTAGGGGAGATATAACGGCATAAAGAAAATAGGAAGGAAAGGATTTGACTTCAAGTGAAAAGAAATGTGTGTTCCCCAGAGGTTTGTTGGTGGGTAAACCATGGGTTTTCTAGGGCAAAGATTTTTTGCTTAGATACCCCTTCCTAAAGCTGTGTTTGGGAGTAACTAAATAACCCCAGGAGACATCAACAAATAATCATTGTGAAAGTCAGAAGGGCAATTTGCTAGCAAAAGTTGCATGATTCTTCATACTAAGCAAATGTGAACTAGGTCAAACCCACACAAAATCAGAAACTTTGTAATAGCTGGAAAGAGGATTGCTGGATTCTCGTACTAACTGGGGAGTTAATGATTAATTACGTTAATTACATTTATTAATTTAATCCTGGGGTGTCTTCAAAGTTGCCTTCTTGGGAATTCAATACCTGGAGAAAGTCAGAGAAGTACTAGCTATTGTTACATAACTTCAAAAGGAAGTATTAAGTGAAGATTTGCATTGCTTCATATATTTAAACTAAAATAAATGAAACTCAAATTGCTTCTCAATAAACAATAATTGTAGTTACAATCAACCTGTGAATATTGTTCATATAAAAACACTACATTTCATTTCCACTATCAAAATTGAAATAAACTTTCAAAACCAAACTTTTAAAAAATAACTTTAAAAATAAAATTTTTATTGCAATTGGCCACAAAATCAAGAGAGCTTATTATTTTTATTCCGTGTTATGGTAGATAGATATATGGTTTATAAATTCCTCAGGCATTTGTTGAAAAAGGGATAACTTCTAATACATTTATTACTTTCGAAATTGAACAACACAAAACCACTTGCCTATTTTTTGTTTGTTTTTGTATTGTTCTATTTTTACTGGCTTCTCAACTCATGTAAATGGAACATTAAATGTGACATTGACATTCAGATCCCACAGCCCTTTTATATATATATTCCTTGCATGTTTTGGGTAAGTCACGGCCTTTCAATGATGAAACACTGTACAAGTCAAACTTCCCATATCTTCCTAATTCACTGGATTCAGATCTTTAGGAAGTATCCAGATGAACTACGATATTCCAATATTTAGAAAGTTACCCAAACAACATATATAAGGATCACAACATTGAAAACCTGCTTCTTGTGGTTACTCAGCTTGTTAAAATCAATCTTCATCATGAAGTTGTTTGCATGGTACAGCCAAGCTTAAAGGCTATGGATTTATCTCTCTCTCTGTTTAAGTTCTATTCAACAATATTTAAAATTTTATAATGAACATATTTTTAAGGTCTATGCAATTCTACGTTCTCACTGGTGAAGATGTTTACTGGAGCTCATGTCCCCGTTGTAGTGATTTGCCTCCCTTGTTCAGCTTTGGCATTTCTCAGTGAGTTAGGAAGACATGGGTAGTTTGACTTGTACAGTTGTCTCAGCTTTAAAAGGCCATGATTTCCCCAATACATTCAGGGATTATAGAAAAGGGTTTTGGGATAGAGTGCCACGGAAACAATATGAAGTATAGATGAGAGTGCCAGATAAGCTTACTGTAGCCTGTGGTAGAGTAAGAGACTCAATGGCTGCCTCAAACCTTGTCACTTGCAGGTTTCAAACTGATAAAGCAGACCTTACACATAGGACTTAGTATTCAAATTTCAGAGAAGACACTTTCAGGCTATGATAATTTTTAATGTTAGTCTCAGACACTAACAGAAAAGGTTCTGATGGCAAAATCTGGATTGCAGAGAAAATCCACAATTCCTTGCTTTCTGTTGAACTGCTTGAGCTTTTCTATGATGTATGTTTGGATGAGGCAACCAGTATCACTGACTACTCAGTACATATTATATAGCTTTTCTAGATTGTCAGCCAGACAAATGATGCTATAGTATATATATATAAAGGATACAAAGAATGAAATAACAGGCAAATATGATTATTTCTCTGAGGAAAATACATGTGA
>JANHMN010000013.1:2255094-2294628 GCA_030674055.1 Rhabdomys pumilio | reverse complement strand
ATATATATATATATATATATATATATATATATATATATATATATATAAAATTTGGTAGTTACTATGAAAGAGAAAAAGCCCAATAATTTAAACATCTCTTTCTCTGCCCCCCCCCATCCATATATCTGCATTTTCTACTAGTTTTGGGTAGTAAAATATAAAGACATGCAGAGGGATCATGGTCTTAGAATTTTCTTTTGAAATATTTCCATTATATGTGGAAAGGGTTAGACACAGGGCAAATAATAGTCTATCTTAGAGGTCACTCATATGTATCTTACAATTTCCACCTCAAATGTTTTGAGAAATGGTAAGATTGGTTTTAAAAGGGGGAGTTTGAGTGCATTTTGAGCTTGATATCCTCAAAAAATGCTAGATAAAAAAATCATGAATTTTATATTAATCCAAAGGTACTTTATACCAAATGAATAAAACATTTGATCTCTATAGTCACTGTAAGAAATGAAGTCTTTCATGAAGAGTAATAAATTATCATTATCTCTGGGTGTTACACATAGCTACAATAATTATAGTTATCTTTTGCAGAATTACTGTCTCCCTCTTCACAAAATGCTCTGCTCAAAATCTTTATAAGCAGTCTTCCCGACACAGATTCATTTTCATTCTGGTATAGCTGCTAGCCACTTTTGTTAAAAATGGCATGGCAAATATCAACATAAAATTTCAATTATGAATAAAACTTTATCTTCTTTATCTTATAACTTCTATTTGTTCACTTAACTTGGCCAATGTACTAATATGGTTATAAACATTATAAATTATACATCTTAAAGTGTTGATTAAGTGGCTACTACATAAAAGGATTTTGTAATTCATTTTATAACAGAACTCATTTTTCTAATTTAAAAAATGAAGTAAATTGGCAGTTTTTCTAAATATTTTATTAATAAAATTTTCATCACTCATATCACTAAATGAGTTGCAAATTATAGAGTTCCATAAAATTTTCATTTATTTATAAATAATATTATTTTATAACTTAGTTTTCAGTATTAGAAATCAAATCAAAGATATCAGGAGTACTTAGGTATAGATTTTATGTATACAGGAAGCTAAATCTTAAGCAAGAAAAATGATAAAGTTATTTTATGAAGTTATTTTTTTATGCGAATCTTACATGATACATTTGATTAGGTGTTCCTCAATTGTAATTACTTTCTTTATAACACAAAATATAAAATACCCTTATCACATCAAAACTCAATGGAAAGAAACAAACCACAAATTTTTAGATGAAAATTTACTTTGAAAACAACATTCACCAAGTTGAAAACTCATGAGACTACTTTGGACAAAACATTTATTGCAAATTTCAAGTGAATAGGCTACAAAGGAGATATAAAATGTGGAGAAATTATATAAGTTCCCTAAGGCTTTAATTTCCTTACTGTCCAAGACTAAAATATTAAACACTGGCCATAGCTATGTAAGTTGAAGAAAACTCTGGAACAATTTATTTATGAAAATACTAACCAAATGAGAGAAAAGTGTTCTGGAAAACAGTCTTCTGACACTCACTAAGATTATTAACACTAGTTAATTACTAGTGCCCCAAATCTGAGCAACATAAGAATCAGTAATATTTGGGGGAAGACAATGTGCTGAATCTGAAAGCACAAACATTCATTTGTCAAAGACGTCTCTGGGGGAAAGAGGAGCCTCATTAGTGCACAGCCCATGCTTTCTTAAACATACTAGTGATGAACCCCTGCTAGAGATCACTCAACAGTTTCTGCTTGCTGGAGAGTTCTTACTGACAAAACACCATTAACTGGAGCTTCCTGGGATCCTAGATTAAAACACAGACCAAAAATTAATTAAAAGAATCAGAATCAATCTAATTATTGTGAACATATCAAGAAAAATCAATCAATTTATGTGAGTACAAGAGTCACAGTTCCTGGTAAAATATTGCCTTAGTGAAAGAACTGAATATATCACTTAAACATTTATATTAAATGTTGACAAAATCTGCAAAGCAAAGTGTAGAAGAACTGAAAAATGTAAAAATTTGATCTTTCACCTCATGATTACAATTTTCCATAAACTTGCAAATCTGAGATGGCAAATTCATGTTTTCAGTTATCTCCAATATCTTCATAGAATAAATTTCTATATAAAATTTCTCAGTGATCATATTCATTGTTGCAAATCATTATCTAAAACTATTTTTATTGGTTTTAGACATAGAATTCTATAAAATGGACTTGATAGTTAATATTTCAATGGTGGTATTTTAAACATCTACTTGCAATGTGAATAAAACAATCCAAATAAAAATTAGGCTCAAATTCATGTGAAACACTGGAGGATATATGCTTCCAGCAAGACACAGGTAATGTACCCCTCTACACCCATATCGACAAACCACAGGGACCCAAACTCTGATATCTTACTCCTTCACTGAAACTTGAATCTTATAACCTTAAAAGATAAAACCTTAAAACTATTCTGCAGTAAATAGCTATGTTTATATCATTGTCTAACAGACTGTTACCAACTGAGAATTTATGAGAACTTGGGAAGGAAATGTCATCACTGTGTCTGACAAAAGCAAGGCTGGCTTTAGCATTTTATGTGGGCTAGAAACTTGTTAGTATACATTCGAAAGAAAAATGAAAAATGTCAAAAATGTATGTAAACAAAATAAAATGTGTAAATCATTGACTCTTTGAAGAATGCAAGGATATAAAGAAATTATAAGTGGTCAGAATTTTCAAGACTATAAAATATTGACTATTTTGACTTTTATTAGTATTTACCTATGCTCAACACATAATTCTTCCATCAAAATTAGCTCTCATTTCTTTGAGTACTTTAGGAAATTCAGTGCTAAAAATACTCATTTTAATTTTAGAGATATTTCTTACCTAATGCAATATTACTGTAAATATTGCCATCATGCTTTCTTACCTGATATCTTCTTTGGCTCATTTTATGCAGAAGAGATGACAGGTTGTAGGCAGTATTGAATCAAAAATATTTATAACCACATAGATGAAATACAACTTGTCTTACTGGATGAATTTCCAGAAATTAAAGCCACTTAGGAGTATGGTATTATTTTTTTATGCTGCTGAATCTCTTATTAAAGACTAGCTTTTATTTCTATGTTCAACTACTCTAAGTGTTGATTTGTATACAGTTTCTGACAAAATAATTGTCATATCGTTATTCTGGAAATGGTTTAGACTTTCCATATAGTATAATAAGTTCTCGAAAATCCTTATATTATTCCAGAATCTCCTCTAAGAACTTTTAATAGAACCACTTCTAACCTTGAGCTGACATTCAGCCTCACCATGACTATTATGAAGGAAGACTTATATTGAATCTCTCCCAGTTCAAAGGCCCTGGTCTATACCACTAACATCATCTTATGAGACAGGGATGTGAGCGTTTATATGATCCTGGTTCAGACACAGAGCCCTGTGGGCCACTGGACTCAGCCACAGTGCACAATATCCTTACAGTTAACAGTACTTCTTCTGGTGCATAATTGTATAGCATCATATCACCGCCCTGAAACCTAAATATATTAGTTTATATAATATAATATAATACAACTCTGCATGTTGTATTTCTTGAGTATAAATTTGCAGTGTTTTCATGTTTGTGTTTACTTATGTAGAAAATTAATATTGTTTTGCACTTTACATTTAAAGTTGTCTACGAAACCACCTTAGAGTTTTGCAACCAAACTATTACTACCTCAGGCAATTTAAATAGCCCATTTGTGTTTAGTTCCTTACTAGTGCTCTTCTATATACTAAGAAGCAAAACAGAAAACTGCTTCCTGATTTAAAGGTCACATGAAAAAAAACCACCATCACAAGTGCTCATTCTCACCAGTTGCCTTCTTACTGCTAACAATTCACAGTTAGCAACAGTATCTGTTCATTTGGTTCCCTGTTCCTGTGATAGAACACTTGCCAAAGCAACTTGGAAAAGAGAAGAGTTATTTCGTTTACAGTTTACACTGTAATGAAATCATGACAAGTAAAAGCAGAAAATAAAGAGAGAAATCTAGAGGCAGCAACTGAAGAGATGGTGAAGAGCTGATTTTTGAATCAGTTCTGTGACTTCCTCTTTTTGCAATTTTATAGATCCCAGGATTATCTGCCCATAGGAGGCATTGCCCACACCAGTCTAGAACCGCCCACATTAATAATGGTTTAAGAAAATACTCCAAATACGTGCTCACATACAGCCCAAACCACTGGCTCTAAGTCTTTAATTTTAGTCGTTCCATTTGTATGGCATTGACAAAACAAAGCAAAATAAAAACCTAACTAGCACAGTATCTAATATACATGCACTATCCCACTAGTACTCTGAGTGAAAGAGATTGAGCTATATCACATCATTTTTCTCTAAGTTCAGGCTTAGAATGAGACTGGCTGGGTTTAAGCTGAGCTCACTGTGGACCTCGCTGCCTTGAACTGCTTCTACTACAGAAGACAGTTATGAATGCTAAGTACCTTTGACACAGTGTAAGAAAGCAATAGATGATAGATCTATGTGGATCACAAAGGGAAGTATAAGCATTATTTCTCAATACCATTTAGGTAGGATTTAAAGAACCTCACATCTGTAAAGGCAAGTAAAGGCAGCCCTTTATAAATTTCTCTAGAAACCATTTATCTGCTAACAGAGAAGACAGAATTGTGCTATTCTACAACAGTAACATGAAAATTAATATTCAGGTTTCATACTGTTTTTCTCTGCTGTGAATATTACACACAGACTTATACTATTAAATACAGCATTCCCCATACTATAACCCATGGGTTCATATGTAGTTAAGAGAAGAAAAAGTGAATATTGTATATATATGAGCCAGGACTTTGCACACTTTTGGTGATTCATAGAATTCAACATATTATGAAGACTTCTGGATGATGCTCCTTCCATTTTGATTAAGAATATATCTCTCTAAGTTTACCTTTTCTATATATGACAGTAAGAACTGGCATTCATATCCTTCTTGAAAAACAGGAGACATGAAAAAGTAGTTTAAGTGAAGCATATACATGCACCAAATATATTTAAATATCAAGATGAAAGTGAGTAAACAAACAAACAAACAAACAAGCTTTTGAAAAGGATGTGACTGTCACTGAGCTCCAGCTTAGTAAATAAGCTGCAATAATGATTCTGTATTTTCCTAACCTATTCTGTTTTTACTCAGTTTTACAAAGTGTGACTCACCTGTGTTTGGTATCAGGGTTAGGAGGAACCAGATGGGTGAAGATTTTTACTGCTTGAGGATTCTTTAGCTTTCTCTTGAAATAAAGACATGACATTATACTCAAGATATATAGATTACTAACAAAGCAAACAGGGTTTTAAAGCTGTTTACTTAGAAATTAAGATATGATTGAGAACAATGGCGACAAAGATTTGAGAGATGAGGCCATAGTCACATTCTTCAACTCTGTAGCATCATCTTTATATTTAGTGAGCATCTAGACATATTTAGATGCTCCAACCCAGTCCCAACCCTTCTGTGGCTACCAACTATTTGGTACCAAAATTCCAATGAATTCCTGGAGGACTGTGTTCCTCGTGGAGTTAAGCTCCAGCAAAATGAAATGCAGAAAGTCTCTGTTTCATGAATGTATTCCTGTTTTAAACATTTTTACATTTTATATTTAAACATTTTTAAAATTTTTAAACATTGTGGATTATCTAAGACCCACAATGATAAAGTTGAAATTCAATATTATACCTTGGCAATAACATGTAAAGCTTATTTACAGTCCTCAAACCAAACATGACCTTGATATTTTTATATTCACTGTCTATCTGTCTATCTATCTATCTATCTATCTATCTATCTATCTATCTATCTATGTATCTATCTATTTTACATTCTGAACACAGTTTCCTCTTCTTCTTGGTCCTTCTCCTCCTCTGTTTCTGAAAAGAGCAGACATTCCATAGATATCAACCAGCCATTAATATATCAAGTTGTAGTATGACTAGACATACAACCACTTTCCTATTAAATCTAGGAGAGGCAACTCAATAAAAGGAAAGCAGGCAACAGTTATGGAGAGCAGTGATATCAGCCTATGCAAAGCAGTAACTATGTGAAAAAGGAACAAAATTTCATCCATATTGACTCTATGTTGAGAAGTGTAGATGAAAGACAGCAGGGTTAGGGAATGAGTAAGGAAGTAAAAATTTCCACAAAGAAACAGAATTATAGGGGGCCATCTCATGATACTGTCAGGAGATGAAGAAAAGCTTTAGGCTCTGATAGACAGTTAATATCATTGAATATGTACAACATTTCCAGAAACTCTGTCTTCTAGTTTACATATGCAGCTGCTGTTCATATAGAACTGTCAAAAGTGAAACCACATTTATTTGATTTCAGAAGGTAAGTAAGTGGGTAAAACAGAATGTGCATAAGGCCAGAAACAATCTTCTCATGTGTTTGGTTTAATATATCCAGCTTTGACCAACACAAAGTTTTTAATAAAAAGTTGAATCAGTAAACAATAGTCTAGAGTCATAAAATACTACCTTTACGTATTAATTTGCCATTATTTTGGGAAATAATTGTAGTCTCATATGAACTTGTAAAACACACTACAGAGTGAACCTAAAAACATTTACCTCAGTTAAAAACAATTGCTATATTTCACATAGGAAGTTTCACAAGTGGGGTACTGCTGTTAATGCAGACCAGGGAAGGAGCTCCCCCCCATCTGCATTAACAGCAGTATCCCATGAAAATCCTGTGATGTTCTCCTTTAAATAACACCTTCACCATCTACTTTACTCCATGACCATGTCCTTCCCCCTAACACTGATCAGTTGCTAAATTCTTATTATCACTTCAAGAATGTTGCATTAATGGAATAACATAATACTTCTTTTATTCAGAATAGCTTCTGAGACATTTATTCAAGTTGTTCCTCTGAGTAGAAGCCAGGGGTTTAGATATACAACAGTTTGTGAAAACATTTCCTGTTAGAAGGAAACAGACTCTTTCTAGTTGTACCTGTGATGAATAAAGCTATGCTAACATCATTGATATTTTTTACACAAACATATATTGTTTTTCCTATCAAGGAGTAGATCATATATTAAGTGTTCACTAAGTCTTCCTTTGTCTGAGGGTTCTGCATTCTATGATAAGTGTTCTCACTAAAGTAAAGAACTGTTTTGTTAATTCTATGCATGTTTATTTTAAAGGTTACATAGTAAAGAATTTAGTGAGACACAAAATTATGAAAATATATGTGGATTAATCCTTAATTCAGCTTGATAGTCAACTCAGGAAATGTTTTCAAGTGCAAAACTTAGCATCTCAGTTTTTTCTTCAGTACTCTTCAGAGAATGGCTAGAAAACTTATGGTATTTGACTCTCAAACACTCAGAACCTCATCCTATAGTCTCTTTCCTCCTCTAGCCCCTTCCTTTCACACATTTCCAAGTAATTAATATTCTTTAAATCTTTCACATGCATAAGGATAAATTTGAGGCTAGAATAATTCTCACATAAGTCATTCATTTTTGTCCAAGTAGTTATTTAAAGCATTTTTTTTTTTTAGAATGAACTGATAAGTGGATATTAGCCTAAAAAAAAAGAAAAAAAAAAAGCTCTGAATACCCACAATACAACTCACAGACCATATGAAACACAAGAAGAAGGAAAACCAAAGATGTCCTACTCAGAAGGGGAAGGAAATAATCATGGGAGGTAGAGGAAGAGAGGGACCTGGGAGGGAGAGAGAAGGGGGAAGGAAAAGGCTTGTAGGATCAGATGCAGGAGGAGACAGGGGAGGCAGGGGAGAAGTACAGAGGGTCAGGAATTTGAATAGAGAGTATAGCAGTGGGAGATGGGGAACTAAGGGTAGCCACTAGAAAGTCTCAGGTGACAGGGCCCCCAGAAGATTCCAAGACCCAAAAGGGATGACATTAGCCGAAATACCCAAGAAAGGTGAGATAGAACCTGGAGAGAAGCCGGGAGTGGTGGCGCACGCCTTTAATCCCAGCATTTGGGGGGCAGAGGCAGGCGGATTTCTGAGTTCAAGGCCTGCCTGGTCTACAGAGTGAGTTCCAGGACAGCCAAGACTACACAGAGAAACCTTGTCTCGAAAAAACCAAAAAAAAAAAAAAAGAACCTGGAGAGACCATATCCAGTGGATAGTCCTGGCCTCAGGTTGAGGGGTGGGGCCACCCACCCATCTCAAAAATATTAATCCACAATTACTCCTGTCAAAAGGAAATGCAGGGAGAAAGAATGGAGCAGAGACTGAAGGAAAGGCCATACAGAGACTGTCCCACCTAGGAATCTATCCCATCTGCAGACACCATCCAGACACTATTGCTGATGCCAAGAAACACTTGCTGACGGTAACTTGGTATAGTTATCACCTGAGAGGCTCTGCCATAGCCTAATCAATACCGATGTGGATGCACACAGCCATTCATCGGACTGAGTGTAGGGACCCCAATGGATGAGTAGTTAGGAGGAGTAAAGAAGGGGTTTGCAACCCCATAGGAAAAACAATAATATCAAGCAACTAGAACCCCCAAAGCTCCCAGGGACTAAACCACCAACCAGAAAGTACACATGGAGGGAGCCATGGCTCCAGCTGTATATGTAGCATAAGATGGCATTGTCTGTTATCAGTAGAAGGGAATCCCCTTGGTCTTGTGGAGGTTCAATGACCCAGAATAGGAGACTCCTAGGGCAGGGAAGTGGGAGTGTTTGGATGGGTGGGGGAGCACCCTAATAGAAACAGGGGGAGGGGTGATGCAATATGGAAAACTGGAAAGGGAGGTAACATTTGAAATGTAAATAAATAAAATAACCAATATAAAATGACAAAAAATGGAAGCCCATATAGTTTGAAATTTTATAAGAGGAAAGTATTTCTGTGTTATGTAAGCACAAAATATAGACACATTCTTCTCTGTATTTTCCATAAAATATATGTTTTTGATTCAACTATCCAAACCAGAAAATATAAGAAATCATATTCCATTACTGAGATAAATCAACTCATAAAAAGAAAATGAGCTTGGAAAGAGATGAAAAAACTAATAGGAGGACAAACAACAAGATTCTTTTGTCTGTCACCCAAGGTCCTTGTTTACAGGCATTCGCCGATATTTATGATTTATCTACATTTTGTCTTAAAGTAAAATGTCATGCTTAGGCAGTATTTGATTGTACAAAAAAACAAGGAATAGAAAATTACTTTTACCATATTCAGCTTTCTAATTTTTTGAGCTGAAATAAAAATACTTGAAGTTTTAAGTGTAGTTGTCCCTCAACTTACATGCCTGCCTATCTACAAATCTGCTCCAGGGCTTTCAAATTGAAAATAACCATTTCACTATGTATAATATGTGGTGAGCTTTCTAGTTCCATGGAACCTTAAATGTAATATGTGCTATACTTTTAGAAGTCACTTTACAATACTGAGAATTTCTTTATAGACAGTGGTATTCATACTAAGTAGGTGACAGTCCTAAGAATAAACTACAGTCTCAGAATTTGAAGGCAGATGATCAGTTACCCTAAAGCCCCTCACTTCCTTGATGAGACAAACAATACTCAGGGATTAATCACAGTTTGGTCTTAGTGTTACACACCCTGAAACCCACATATACTGTGTATCTTTCCTAGTCATTGAACTAGCATCATATCAGCAGTCACATGATCATCTACAATCCCAACATGTATTAGAAAAGACTTGAAAATGACAATAAATACATGTGCATAATTTTAACTGTTATCAAACATATGGCAAAGACCCGCACTGCAGATCATTCTGTTGAACTGTACATATAGAATTGAAATATTCTGTTGGAAATGATGGCAGCAAGAAAGAGACAGAGAAGCAAAGATCAATTAAAATATACTTGGCAATGAATATGTTAAGTTATTCACATTAGAGAGCTCAGAATTATTCCAGGTTGCTTATACAGAAGGATGTATTGGGAATTAACAAAGGATTCCATTTTTATTTATTCACGTAAGAAAATGAAGCAAACGATGATGATTGGAATAATATTTAAAACTGTAGGAAAGTATTCCGTTTTCTGACAAACTCAGTAAGTTTGTAAATATTGGCTGTAGGCTTCTATACTAATATGTAATATTTCAACTCTGAAGGTGAGTGGTAGAAAAAACATGTTTTGAATTTGTGGGGAGTCGACAGAAGGCGGCTATCATCTTTGCAGCCATTTTGAGCCATATACCCTGACAAAAGACTTGTTTACAATAGCCTACAACAGCTGAGCACACTCTGATAACATCTTGTCTTAGATAGCCAGGATTTTCCCTTGGGTGTGTGAGACTTAAAGGTGTGATTTAGAGATAAGACCTAAGGGCGTGACTTAAGGGCATGACTTAGAGGCATGGCTTAGAAGTGAGACATAAAAGGCGAGAGACAGACAGAAGAAATTATTAGACACTAGCACTTGGAAGTAGGCACTTGAGACTCAAGACAGGCAACTAGGATTAGACACTTGCACTTGGAAGAAGTAACTTGGAACTGAAAAAGGGACTAGCAACTTAGAACTAGGACTGGGAACTAGGGACTTGGAGAGAAGAGAGACTGAAGAATAAACAGGATTGAATCACACTCTGTCTAGTCTCCATTCCTTGAGTCCGTCCTCACTCTCTCTCTTGCTGAACCCTGACCCATGGACTGGAGCAGCTTGGGACAGTGCAGCCTCTAACAATTTAGTCCCCAAGGCTTTTGGCAGTGTGGGTTCCAATATTGATAGAGCAGTCCCCGACATTTTGGCCCCCAAGCATGGGGCAGAGCGGTTCTCAACATGAATTATTTCTATAAACAAATACATGGAAATAGCATATTCATAATGAGCAAGTAGGTAGAAATCTTAATAGTGAAAATAATATAATGTCTTTTAAAGTAAGAACATGTTTTCTAATTCCTAACATTGTTTACTCATATGAACCATAAAAAAAGGATACGCATCTCTAAAGTTTATTGAGGATCAATTGCAATAAATAAAAGAACATGTTTGTAAATATATTTTTCCTTTTTATTGGATATTTTATTTATTTACATTTCAGATATCATCTCCTTTCCCCATTTCCCCTCTCTAGAAGCCCCTTCCAATCCCCCCTCCTCCTGTTTGCATTTATACCATTTTAATTACATGCATGTATTAAGGGCATGTATTAAGGTCAGTTTTAGGTTGAGGGTCTAGTAATACAATAGATGGAAATAGTCAAGAAAGAAGCGAGATAATAAACACAAATTGTCAAAGAACAAGCAAGGCATTAAACACAATTTCATGAACACTCCCATGATTACTGTTTCTAAGGGCTTAGTAGAATGACCAAAATACCTGAGCCAACTTCCCTGTCCTAGCCCAATGTCATTTTCATGTCTGAAGCCTACTTCCTTGTTCTAGCCTAAAATTTAGATTCCTGCCTGAAATTACTTCTTTGTTCTAGCTTAAGATTTAGATTCCTGCCAAAATTACTTCTTTGTTTTAGCCTAATGTCAGATTCCTGCCTGAAGCCTACTTCCTTGCCCATGGACAATGTCATATTCCTGCCAAGCAGCCCATTTCCTTGTTCTTGGCCCATGTCAGATTCTTGCCAAGCAGCCCCAAAGGCTTTCTTCCTCTCTCCCTTTTCTATTTCATTAACAAGACTGAGCTTGTCTCAGGTCATTCTACCAAGAATATCTTCCTTACCAATGATGCCTTATCCAAAGCAATGCACTTTTGTCTTAGGTTGGTAAGGCTTTGTGCAGAATCTTACCTCTCCTTGGATTGCCAGCCTGTTAGTTTAATAACTCTGCCTGGGGGTCCATTTGCAGGTTCACACCATGTACTTTGGCTGCCAACATGTTGATGTGTGCCCTGATAATGGTGAGTGGGAAGCTGTATTGGACATCTGTTCTTGACCCACCATTGCTTAACTATACCCCTGATGAACAAGCTGCCTGCCTTAAATTTTTAGACTTTGTGGAACAAATTATCAAAAAAAGAAGTGATAATGACTCTTGTACTTAAATGTGACCAGTTATTCAGACTCAATCATGGACTGGTCTAGAATTCAATCCAATATTGGAAATAATAGTCTTCATTTGGACATTTTCAGAGACATATATGGAAGTTAGCTACAGTTCTTTATAATGTTATATTCGCAAGAAATAAAGTTGGGGCAGGAGCTGTATTTTAAACAGGTGTTAGCACATGTGTTAAAGGTTCCTTTAATTGTCAAACTAAAATTACTTTTGTTTCAGTTATGGAGGTCTATCAACCAGCTTTTATTTTAGTGCCCTGAGTATCACAGAACCTTGGTATTCTAAAAATAGCTTGCAAGTACTGGAAGAAGTGAGTCAGGCTTTAAGCAGAAGCAAGAGGGTAGTGGGCTTGATTATTGCTGGTATCACAGCTTTAATTACATTAATTGCTACCACCACTGCTTTGCAATTACTGTGACACAATAAGTTAAGACAGCTATTTTTGATAATCATTTAGCAAAAAATGTTACTAAGGTGTTGACTATACAAGAGGATTTAGATAGGCATTTCAAAGAACGTATTGATGTTCTTTATCCTATTCAAATCACTGGAAGGAGGTTCAGAATTTAAAGGTAAGGAGCCATCTCGAGTGTCTTGCCAAATACCATTGTATTCATGTTAGTTCTAAAATTTACAGTGATGGTCATTATAATTAGGTAAAAGTTTAAAGACACTTGCAGGGTATTAGGCATAATTCTAACACCTCTCTGGATGTATTAACGTTACATACTGAGCTTATGATTTTCAAGAATGCTGCTCAGCTGAGTGTTGATGCCATAGATACTTCTGATAAAATTACCCATGACCTGAGGTCATTCTTTCTATTTTGGTCAAACTTCAATAATGGCACATATAGCTTGATCATGCTATCCCTTTTTGTCCTGGAAATACTTTTAATCCTGTGCTTCATTTTAAAGCTTGTCAGTAGAAATAGTTTTATTATCTACTGTCAACAAAGTGTTAGTGAACCCCAAAAGATCAGTTAGGAGCCAGTTTGATCCAATTATACCAGACAGTTTATTTAAGCTTGAGCTTGGGCTTAGCCCATTGCTGACATACAGTATGGTTTTGGTGGAGAAGAGCTCCAAACATTTATTGGGGAAAGGTTTTATAGAAAGTGGCAAGCTATGAGTAAGTGTTTTTAGACAGGTAGTCATTTAATTGGAGTGCTATTATTGTCTTTAGCATAAGTGACTGGTGTTGGGAGTAAAATTATAAATTTACTTTTTGCTTTTCTTTGCATTGGTGTTTGTTAAGCATGGTGTGGTTTTGGTGGAAATTAACCTGCAAAGGTTGAATATGCTGGGAGAGATTAATCTGGAGATGCAGGTCTTGTTGAGGTTAGCCTAGAAACTGGAGCTAGGTTCAGTTTTGTTGGCAGTAACTTGGAAACCAATACTAGATACTACCCTGTTAGTTTACCTGAGTTTAAACTTAGGTCAAGTTTAAAGTGGAGTTTGAATTTAAAAATTTGGTCTTTTAATTACAGACATCAAAGATTACGATATATTAATTAAGGGAAATAAAATACTGTAAAATAATGTATAGCATGCTAGTAGAAAATATGCCTCTTTTATCAATAAAAAAATTCACTCTTTTTTTCTTTTTTTTATTGGATATTTTATTTACAATTCAGATGTTATCCCCTTACCCCATCATTCCATTCCCTGCCCAGGAACCCTTATCCCATTTCCCTCTTCCTGCTTCTATGAGGATGTGTGCCAACCTACCCCCTCCCCCGACTCCCACCTCCCCACTCTCGAATTCCCCCACACACGGTGTCCAGCTTTCATGGAACCAAGGATCTCCTCTCCCACTTATGCCCGACAGGGCCATCCTCACTTATATATAGAGCTGGGCTCATGGGTCCCTCCCTAAGTGCTCCCAGGCTGGTGGTTTAGACCCTGGGAGCTCTGGTTGGTTGGTAATGTTGCTGTCCTCATGGGGCTGCAAACCCTTTCAGCTCCTTCAGTCTTCACTCTAACTCCTCCTTTGGGAACCCCTTGATCAGTCAATGGTTAGCTGTGAGCATCCGCCTCTGAATATGTCAAGCTCTGGCAGACCTCTAAGGACACAGCTATATCAGGCTCCTGTCAGCATGCACTTCCTGACATCTACATCAGCATCTACCTTTGGTGACTGCACATGGGATGGATACCAGGTGGAATGGTCTTCAGATGGGAGGGCTGGAGAGATGGCTCAGCTGTTAAAAGGCTAGGCTCACAACCAAAAAATTCACTTTATAATTGTTATACAATGCTGCTAAAATCTTAGATTCAATTAGAGGTAGAGTTTTCAGTAATATACCAAGTAGTCAAGAGTCAGTCAAACCCAGCTATATATTTTTTTAAATATAAATTTAAATGTTAACCTAAAGCATAATTTAAAAATGCTCTTTTTTTCATTCAAAATGGATTAGTACAGAGCAAACTAATGTGGATGTGTGTGTGTGTGGGGGGGGGGTTGTGTGTGTGTGTATCTGCAGTTTAAAGCTTCATATACATTTTTCTTTCAATAAGAGGAAATTATCCTTCCTTAAAATGAATACATAAATTTAAAATCACTAGATAGAAAGTTAGAGATGCAACTCAGTGGTAGAGCATTTCCATACATGCACAAAATTCTGAAATTGATTTCCAGCACAATTAAAAATAAATACATTGTAAATCTATTATATATAATATATAATAGGTATTTATATTATATATAAATCTATTGTATATACAATTTAAAAACCTTACAATTTCTTCAGAATAGATTTCAAATACTCACATGTGTCTCAATAATCAGTAGAGTTATTAAAACAGGAAAAAAATTAATCTGTGACTGCTAGCATATATTTGAGGCACTAGGGTATATATCTATCTTGCCAGCCCTCCCCCATCTACACAGCATATAGGATAGAAATAGGAAGATATATCTCACTTATCTCAGAAAAGTATTTTTTTGCTACTAGAAATGTAGTAAAAAAAATTGAAACTATGCTCATTATAGGAAGAAAGCTTAACAAGCATGCATGAAATATTGTGTTTCCTCTAATAAGCTCCTCTTTCTGGATTTACAGAGTTAATGACTCATTTAACAAAACCACCTAACTATCTGAGCATAGAAAAGTCAGTTTCATCTATCACTTGAAGTCCCTTGACCACAGGAATAAGGCAGGACTATCTTACAAATGGGAATGAATTTGAGCCTTTCTTGCAAACTGAGCCTCCTATGGTCCAAGGCTCATTACAAGTTACATAACAGATTTGCTACTTATCTGAGGAGATTTTTAAACATTCTATTCTTCAGTCTTATTAACCCAGAAGTTTTTTGTTATTTTTGTGGTAAATATAAAAACACAAGTTACAAGGTTACTAAGTATTAGCTCGATTGAGAAAAGTGACTCTCACCTAAGCACCTCACAACAAAAAGAAGTTAAGAGAAAAATGAATACACAATGAGGAAATTATCTTAGGGGTGGTACTGGTGGTGGTGGATTGAACATAATTGTTTTCATAGATTTGCAAAATGACAAGATACTTTATTAAGATTAAAGAGAAAATATAGCATGTAGAGGAATACATTAAGACTGATAGTGAGCCACATAATCAACGGTATTCAGTGGCATCAGATTACAGCACTGGAGTCTCTTTTTATGGGACCTAAAAGAAGAGGCTTATTATTAAACAGATTACTTTCGGGGGGTAGTCTCCATTTTATAAGTCTCATATTCACATTGCCTATAATGTGTGTCTTTTTCCATGATGCATTGGACTTTTACTATAGACATTGTAAATTATCTATAGATATAAGTGGTAAATAGGGGAGTCTCCACTAAAGTTCATTTGAAATATGCATTTTACTTCATAGTATATGAAACCCAAATTAGAGGTTCATGCTTGATTGGACTTTCTCTTTGTTTTATAGGATAAATTTGCATTATATGTGAACACAAAATCTCTAAATTTGATAAATATTAAGCAAAAAATAAAGCCTTGCATTATTGTTTAAAGAGATGTACAGATGGCTGGATGCAGGCGGGTCTTTAAAGGCTTTCAGAAGTTGTTAGATGCACTTAGCAACAGAGAAAACTGTTTATGTGTCAGGGGTGAACATAACATAAAAACATTAATTTGAAGAAACTAGATTGACAAGTGAATTGTTTATTAGAAGACAAACTTATTAGGTGTATATGACAAAAAAATTAAAAACAAAGATTCCCAAGTCACTAAACTGTTTTTTGAATGTGTCTGCTTTAGAAGTATCTATTAAAATTAAGAACACTTAAGTGAGTTGGGACTCTAATTTATTTGGTCTCTTGTAGAGATTTGAAAATAACACCGATAAATAAAATGTTCATCAGAACCTTTTCATGATGGTAGCAACTTCAATCTGATCGCCTTGAAATATTTGGTGTGGAAGGACAGGGAGGTATCTCCCCTTAAACACCATTTTGTAGGCATAATGTTAATGGTCTTGATTAGTCTGGGATGATCTGGGGGACTTTCAATAGGACTTCTGGAGGAAGAGAAACATATCACAGATTTCCATGACAGATGCTTGTCACACAAAATGAAAATCAGGACAAAATACAACTAGCCTTTGTGTCATTGGTGAAAGCCTCTAAACATTTTGAGTTGTATCCTTATTTCCTTATGTCTAGAAAACCCAGGAAAAATCAGGAAACATCTCTGAGTTTTAGCTCTTTTGTAACTAAAATTGACATATTAATTTTGATATCTGAAGGGTTGTTTAAAAATAAAATTAAATTATATTTTTGAAATTGACTTGAAGAAAAACTAAGTGCTGTACAAATCTCAGTCATCAAACTGAAGCAATGAGTAGAAGCAAACAGCTGAAGGCAGTAGAGATGAGTATTAAATTTTATTGCAACACTTTTGAAATTTCTAAAACCAGAAGTAAAAATAATTATTTCAAAACATTTTTGCAAGAAAAACTCTACAACTATTGTAAGTATATTTCTGCCTGACATTGACTGTGGAACTTATTTAGTTTCCGGAGAATGGCTCACTTTAGTTTTACATAAGCACAGCTAATTAAAAGGGAAACAAAAGGGACATAGCACAGTCATGTAACTATGGTCAGTCTACAGAATGCTAGCTTAAATATTGAGTGTCTGTGATAGCCATATAATGGAACATTATGACATGTTCATCACTCAGTGGTGCATGGAGCATGGATGAAGGCTTTCTGTCTCTAAAAATCTTTCACCATTTTCTCTATGAAACCACTGTCTTTCAACATGAAGGCAAATATAATTGAAGAAAGAAAGAACAAAGAAAGGAAGGAAGAAAGGAATGAAGAAAGAAAGGAAAGAGAAAGGTAAGAGGGAGAAAAAAAACTATGAGAAAACATTATTTTAAAACATAAATTTAGATGTTAGTGGAAATAATAAAATCAGAGCTCTGAATTTTCAAGAAATACGACAGAAACAATTCAACCCAGGGAGAAAGATACAATGGTCATTGTTATTCCATTTGAATATGAAGATAGATACAACTGCTCTTTCCTTCTGCCCATCTCACTTCCCCCTCTCTCTTCCTCCATCTCCTCATATCTCCTTTCTTTCCCTCTATCTTCTGCCTTTATTTCTGTTTCTTCTCTTACTTTCATCTTCTTTTATGCATTTCTCTTCTATTAACTTTCTATTCCCTTCATATTTTTCTTTCCTTAATTTTAGTTTATTTCCATTCCTGTATGTCTAGCTATCCATAATTTTTCATTCCTAAGCTCTTTCCATTCCTTCTTTGAGGTTTTTTATTAAATTATTTTATTTATTTACATTTCAAATGTTGCCCCCTTCCTGGATTCCCCTACTCAAGTTCTTTACCCTATCTTCCTGCCCTTTGCTTCTGAGATGGTGCTTCCCTACCTGCTCACCAACCCCCAAGTCTCCCCTACCACATTCCCTCTTTTCTTCTTTTTCTTGTTCTTTCCTCTTTGCCATTTTTTAGTGTTTCTTTGGTTTTTGTTCTTGACTTGTCAAATTCTGACCAGTGTGTTTTAAAATTACCAGAAGCTGGAAAGATCCCAGATGTTTTTCCACAGAGGAATGGATACAGAAATAGAGGTACATTTATACAATGGAGTACAACTCAGCTATTAAAAACAATGAATTCATGAAATTCCTAGGCAAATAGGTGGAACTAGGAAATATCATACTGAGATAACCCAATCACAAAAGAATACACATGGTATGCACTCACTGATAAGTGAATATTAGTGTAAAACCTTGGAATAAGCAAGATACAATTCACAGACCACATGAAGAAAAGGCCATCCAAAGACTACCCCACTTGGGAATCCATCCCATATACAGTCCCCAAACCCAGACACTATTGTGGATACCAAAAAGTGCATCCTGACAGGAAACTAATATGACTGTCTTCTGAGAGGCTTTGCCAGAGCCAGACAAATACAAAGGCAGATGCTCACAGCAAACCATTGGACTAAGGATGCGGTCCTCAATGGAGAAGTTAAAGGACCAAAGGAGCTAAAAGGCATTTGCCACAGCATAGGAAGAACAATAATATCAACCAAACAGACCCCCAAGAGCTCCCAGGGAATAAACCACCAATCTACACATAGCTCCAGTTGCATATTTAGCAGAGGATGTCCTTGTTGGGCATCGATGAAAAGAGAGTCCCTTGGTCCTGTAAAGGCTCCATGCCCCATTGTAGGGGAATTCGAGAGTGGGGAAGTGGGAGAGGGTGGGTGGGTGGGGAAAGACTCTCATAGAAGCAGGTGTTAGAGGGATGGGATAGGGGAGTTTTGGGGCAACCGGTAAAGGGGATAACATTTGAAATGTAAATAAAGAAAGTATCCAATAAAACATTGCTTTAGTTTATTATTCTTTTTTCTTCTGCTACTCTAATCCTTTTCACACTAGAACATAAAAACTAGGATAACTCTCTGCTTTTTTTGTATCAAAGTTTATAACTTTGACACATCATAGTTTATTTGATTATGGAATAAACTGGTTATATAGCATGGAAAACATGGACACATATATAATATTTGTATCAACAAATAAGAATAAAGACTTGCAACCTGGTTATTTTTTACCTTCTTGTTTTCTGGCAATAATACTAAGGATGAAGTAGTGTCAGCTATATCTTGCTTGTAACCCATAGTTCTCTAATTAGACCTAAGACCTGGAACTCATTCCTAATTGAACTCAACAAGAGGGAAACCATGCTTAGGACAGGAATTGCAGAACCAGAATTGAAGAGTGTGAGCTCTATGTTAGATGTCATAACTTTCAACACAGAAAACAAAAATCCTTACCTCAAGGTAAATAAGATTGTTTGTTCCAGAGACAATTATGAGTAAGCACAGCATAGAATTAAAGTTAGGTTAACTTAGGTTCTACATTCTAATGTGGAAGCAGTTTAGAGTAACAGAACAAAGAGAATCATAAACCAAGGCAATTAAAAAAAAATACATTGGTCAGCCCATGCCAGCAAATCAAACTAGAGCTTCTGTATCTTCTATTTGGTCTTCTATTTGGTAGTCTTTGGCTCATGAAGAAAACACCATCATTCCAGATTAGAATAGTTTATTTAAATTAAAAATGTTCATTTATACATGTAATTACTTATAATGATAGACATATAATTGATAGTAGATAGATATAGATAGAAAGGTAGATAGATGATAAATAGATAGATACAGATACATAGTAAATAGTTAATATTCTGATTCCTTGTGCCTTTTTTAGACACCCTTATTTTATTCACCTTCCCCCCACTCCCTAAACAGTCTCTCCCATTAGAATTTTGCCCTCATGGAAGTAAAAGATAAGTCTATATTGATGAAATTACCATGCACATCAGAAACAGGGCCTGGAAATCCCAGAGCTGGAACTGACCTGAGTGTTTATTTCCTTAAAAAAAGAATTCATGTGACCAGAGGCATCATGCAAGACTTTGAGGAAGGGAGGCAGACAATATTGCCCCTATCCATTTATTATGCCAATGAACATTCTTATCCATTACCATACCTATGATAACAATGAACAACATGGCACAATAACACTAAGGATAAAGTAGTGGCTCCCATATCTTGCTTGTAACCAACTGTTCTCTAATTGGTTGTAAGACATGGGACTAATCCTAAATTGAATCCAACAAAATGGAAATAATGTCTAGTACTGGAAAAATAGCCAAGTATTCAATGCTTTTAAAGTTATGGTTATTGGTAGAGAATCTACAATCACTATTTTACTAGCTAGCATAATCCCTAATAACAATCTATAAACACTTAGCCTTATATTCACAGGCCAATGTAGTTTTAACCCATAATCTAGGAAGATTCTCTTCATGACAGATCGAGACTACTACAGAAAACCATAACAAATCAAAATGCAAAGAGTGAAGCCATGCTAGTGGATACATCTACAAAACACTCCTGCATCTGAGGCTCATGAAACATTGTGAAAGAGGAGATGGAAGGACTGTAAGAGACAGAGTATCAGGGAGATTTCTGTAATTGTGTGTCTGATTAATAGCAGAAATTACACACATAAAATCTCGCCAACATAACTGCCCAAAAAGTAAGCTGAATAATGGTGATACAATGTACATGCTAAAATGAACAGAGAAAAGCCCACAAGTATCAGCTTACACAAAATACTATAAGCAATCTACGAAATCTTGGAGTAAGAGAGACTATTTTTCCAAGAGAAGAGTATCTGAGTTGGATTCCAGGGCTTAGAGAGTTAGTTATATGACTCTATAAATAATCACTATCAATAAAAAATAAATCTTGTATTGTGTGGGCTGAGAAATGCACTTATCTATGGATATCTCAGATTATTGACCCTGATAAATCCTTGGTTTCATCTTGTGAAACTAGTCTTAAATCCAATCAGAAATTGATTGATTACTCCCCTGATATCGATACCTCTTTTATGCTTATAAAGGGATTTGTTCCTAAAGAAATTTTTTTCTCTCGTTTTCAGCAAACTTTGGCTGTCTATAGCTCTTTTTTGAGGGATGAGGCCTTGTGAATATTTCAGTGTCATTTTCAACATCTTAAATATTTTTCACATGACTGGAAAGCAAAACATTAATTAAGCTGAGTATTTTGTATTTTTTTCTGTCAGTTCTATATTTTCATACTTTTTCATACTAGTATGAAATAAAAATGTTGCAATTGATATTCTTTATGCTAGCTCTTTGATATCATTCAAAGACCTTTGATATCAATCATTTTAGAAATACTCCATGTTTTAATTAAGTCATTTGTTAAAGCAAATTCTCAGTTAATATTCTGGAATCAGGAAATAAATCAGACATTTCAAAAGTGCTTAACTACTTTGAACAGGTAAGTTATCAATACCACAGAAGCTAGTTAATAAAAATATCCCAAGTGATATAACTTTATACAAACTAATCTGTGAATTAAAAATAAAAACTTCTACTTAGATTGACAGTGGTAATTGGTAGATCTAAGGATAGAATTAGTTGGCTGATAATTATGATGCCATTAAGGTAAAGCATATTTGCTTGTAAGACAAATTATGGGATGGTGACTCTTCATGAAATGCTGGACACAAACCACCAGAGTAGCTAAATCATAACAACTCATCTTTACTTTTACTAAGATAGCAATACCAGGACTGAAATTAACAATTCCAAAATTTAAATCTGAGTTATAGTGCAAAATTACTCTCTTCAGTCTGTCCATTTTCCAGCCTGATCTATCCACAAATTTGGAAGCAGTGGAAAATTTTTCTTTCCAAAGAAAACTATTATTTAGAGTTGTTCTTTACATCAAATGGAAATGCAAATTATTTAAAATCTTTACTTCTAATTTTGAGATTATAATATAATCATATCATTTTCTTTTCCCTTTTCTCCATGTACATCCCTTTAGTTCTCTTTCAAACCATAGCCTCTTTATTTTCATTAATTGTTGCTACATACATTGACATACATTCCCACAATCACTTTGATAAATCTGAATATTTCTTGTGTCTATATTTTCAGTGTTGGCATGAATAATCATTTGCCATACTCTTCCATGGGAAGACTATTCTCCTATTTCTACACTCAGTAATCCCTACTTACCATTGGTTCTTGAAGTAGGTTGAGATTTGGGCTTTCCCCAACTATTTGTATATTATTATGTTTTTCTGAGTTCTTAAATTATTAACTTCAAGAATTCATGTTTATGATAATTTCAGTGGATACTTGTGAATGACTTGAAAACCATTAAGCAACTACCTTGCTAGAAAAATATTTATAATACAATATATAATCTATAGTACATTTTAAAATAGAAGTTGAGTACTAACATTTCTGAATGCACTACCTACAATACAACACAGTCAAGCTGAATTGGCTAACTTAGCACAGCCTACTCACATACAAATTCAACAGACCTGTCGTTGTCTCTGCTTGATGCATGTATTTCTCATGTTCTGAGAAATATTTTTTAAGAATGATAAATACTAGGTATGACAACATAGATTTCCCTGGCAGGGAAAAATAGAACCATTACAAAATATGTGTAAACTGGGGCCAGTGGTGGATGGCAAGAATGAGAAGGTCATGTGAGGAGTGGGAGGGGATATGGAGTAAAGGGAGGGAATGTAGGGAGAGAGAACTAGAGCTGAGAGGGCATTTGAGGGGCAATAAGGAAACCTAGTGCAACAGAAAGTTCCTAAACTATATAAAAATTGTCATAATGAAGTCTATAAATAATGAGGGAGATGGAGCCCCAATTGACCATTTCTTGTCACCAAATGAACCTTCCAGTACTGGGACTCAGTTACATTGAATTGAGTTGTTGGCCAAAGCAGGCCTATAGAAATATTAAATAACCCATGGTGTTTGCAAAAATAAATAGGGTGCTTTCCAGAAACTGATCACAAGATCTGTTGCAGAAAACTACACAATTCACTGGACAGCAAGAGAAAGAGCTGGTGCCTACATAGAATGTTCACCTCCACGTTCTAGTACTTCTCCTGAAGGAAGGTACTCTGCAGGCTACCAAAAGTGAAGTGTAAACACCAACTCCGCCACAAAATCTTTAATCTAAAAATTTGTACTGTCTGTAAAATACTCTAGTGCAATGGTTGCCCCAGGTTTGTCAGAGTAAACTGTTAATGATTTTTGGTCTTGAGGATCACTCCATGAGATAAAACCCATACCTCATACTGTGAGGGTGACCAAGAACTAGAGACTAGATAGCCTGGAGACTTAGTAGTAAACCAAAGAAAAGAGGAACAAAAAAATATGACAATAAAATGACCTCTAATGATATTCTACTATATCCATAGATTGGTCTTTTATTCAGCCTTCATCAGAGAGGGTTCCTCCTGCAGGAGATGGGAACAAATATAGAGACAAATAGTCAGGCATCATTGAGTGAGAGAGAGAGAGAGAGAGAGAGAGAGAGAGAGAGAGAGAGAGATTTGAACCTATAGCATTAAATGAGACATCTCTATTAAACATGCCAGAAGAGGAGTAAGAAAGAGAAGAGTGTGGGAGTCAGAGGTCATGGAGGACAGACACTAGAAGAGCATGGCTCTTCAAATCCACTGGAAAAAGCTCATATGAACTCACAGAGACTGAAGCAGCAAGCCTAAGACCTACACTGTTCTGCACCAGGTCCTCTGCATATATGCTGTTGCTTTAAGTTTACTACTACTTTTGGGGACTCTTGAATGTGGGAATTAATAGGGTCTCTGATTCTTGTATCTTCTTTTGGAACTGTTTTTCTCCTTTTGGTTTGGCCTGTTCTACTTGGATGTAATGGGTTTTGTTTTATATTATTATATTTTATTTTGTTATGTTTTTTTACAAATAAAAATTAAAACCTGAGGGAAAAAGTAAGAACAAGAAAAAAAAACATATCTAATGAGTTATTCATTGTTAGCACGTGTTGGCAAGCAAATAAGTAAAATTTAAAAAGTTTAGAATATATGAAAAGTGAGTAAAATCAAATATGAAGGCATAATGAACAGAAGTACATACCTCCAAAGTCTGAGTTCTGGAAGAAAATAACTTTAATCAACTTAAAATTTTAACAGTTCCAGTCATTTCATCTAATCGTAGGGACCAAATTCCTTATTGGTCTTTATTTGGTAGTTTCCAGATAAATGATTCTCTCACTGAACTTCATGGTTCACCCTGCTCAGATTTTGTCTTGTTTTTTATTTTCATGGAACATCTCATTCATAATATGCTGTGATTACTGTTGTATTGCAAGAGGTAATAAAAAAAAATCATGAAAGTGCTATGGTCATGAACAAAAGGCAAAAATATAAAACTTTTTAAAAGTATTAATAAAAAAACCCAGCATAGTCTACCTTATGCACTCTGTTCTAGACTCTAGAATTATCTTTTTCTTATACATTCATTTCAGTTTAGCATGAGTCTGGTAAACTTAGGTTTGACTTGGACAGGGAAATAGTACATGTTTTACTGATCTACTCACTTTGGAGAATCTCAGCATTCTTCCTACACTATATAATTAAACCAGTTTTTAAATGTAACTAATAATTCATAAAAAGGTTTCATACATAGACTTTGAATTTTATTTGAATTGTTCTTGATGTATCTAGTGTCTTGCTTCATAGATGAAGTTAACTTATGTCAATCACTGAGTTTCCTGAATGTTTAAATAATGATTTACTTTTTAATTACTTTGTAAAAGCCAGCAAAAGTTTGAACTGATTAACTTGTAATGACAACCCTGTAAACAAGCTTTGGAAATGTGATAGTAGTTAGCTGATACACAGATGGAGGATAGAATGATTTGGAAGTCTGACCTCAGTGTAATTTGTGGAACACGGTGCTGAAATTGTTTTATGTGTGAATGTGAGGGCAGAAGATGTGTTTGAACTCTGTTCTCCATGTAGCAGACTTCAAAAACATTAATAAAGGACACACAGTGAAGGGGGGATATGTCATAATCTCTATGATAGTAGAAAACCTGATTTACTGTCAAGAGTCTCATCAGAGACTTTCTGTGCATTTTCACAGGTGTCTACTTCCTGTGAGCTTTAAAATGATAGAAACAAATAGGATGTGACATGAGAAGTGTTTCATTGAGGCAAGAGCATAAAGAGTTGGGAATCAAATCAAGCCTTCTCAGTGTATTCATTATGTCTTTAAAGACTCATAAGGCTCTGACAAAACTTCAAAATAGAACAACTCTCCAAACAGTGCTCTGAGCAGTGAATGTCCAAGGCTATGGTAAAGTATGCTAAGGCTTTTGTAGTGTTAAATTCATGTACTTATTGAGTTTTGATGCCTAGTTGGCTTCGGAATAAACATACACACACACACACACACACACACACACACACACACACACACACACACACCACACGTGTTAACAAGAAAAGAGCAGTACATTATAGTAAGTGGTTTTATTTTTATAGTTAAAATTTCTGCAATAGGAGAAATTGCATCTATTAAATGTGTTTAAGAAGATGGGAATTACTTGAAAGGTTAATTCTAAGGTTAAAAAGTGATAATATATAAATGTGATTGTGAAATTATTTCCTCCAAATCTAATATTATTTTATTAAATAAATTCATTTCATTTTAAAACTCTTTTGATGATAATAAATTTCACAAAATAAACATGTAAAAAGGCATATTACAGTCCTTGAAATTCAGACAAAATGTCTAATTCTACGATTTTCTTTAGTGAGAATAACAAGGTCAATTGCATTTCAAAAACCTAACACATGAAATATCTTGCTGAAAAATAAATGTAATTGAAACTAACAGAAAAAAAGTAACTTTAAATGTCTATAGCATATAAAAAGGATAATAAAGAAAAATATTCTTTGGAGCATTTGAATACTACATTTTTATTTTTACTGTAAGTGCTGTTGTTAAGTGGACTCACTTTGAGGGACACACCGGTACTGTAGAGTATCAAAACAAAAATCAAATATGATTATTGACTAGAAAAGCAGAAGTATGTCTCTATATATGAAGTTATAGGTGAATTACATATATAAGAAATAAAATGGCATTTTTACATTGAGAGAATTTCTGATAAAATATGACAACCATTAATTTTAGAATGCTTACTAACAAAATTAATCATTTTATCCATATATATATATATATATATATATATATATATATATACTCATATATGTTCATATATATATTCTCAGTGTAATAAATAATATCAAGACATGTTATAACATAGATATATGGGTTTAGCCATTGCTTTTAAAGGGCCTTATAATCTGAATATTTTCACATTAACTTTTATTGAGTTTGTGATGTCAAAACATACAAGATTATGGAACTTTTCATAACAATGCTCATGAAAAATAAATGACCTGAGAATGTAACTTCATGCTATATCTTACCCTTGCAAATTTAGATAAACATGATAACTTTTGTCTCAAATTTCAATTTTCTGAAAATTATGTGTATTTTTTCTAATTTTATACTTATAAAATACATGCTTATATAAATTATATTTATTGATGAACAGGTATTTGAATAGGGTTATTTATTGTTTCAATTAATGTGATGTTAATAATTGAACTCTGGGTCTACACACTTACTCTCCGTTGAGCTATAAACTTAGCCACTATGTCATTTAATTAAAAATGTTCAATACTTCATCAGTCTCTACATCAAGAGTTAGGAGGTTAAGTAACATAGAAATAGGTAAACTCTTTCAAATGAAATTTAGATAAGTTGTTATTCTAGTATTGAAATATGTGCCCTCATGGAAATCATATTTTCTAGGTAAAATTTAGAAATTATTTAGAATATTGAAATTGATACTCATTATAAGATAATAGTACATTACTTATATTTAAGATCAGTAAGAATACAAAATAACTAAAAATGTTATTTATCCTCCAGCTATACAATTTAGAAATAGAAGCTTAGGTGCCATTACATTACATCATTACAAGAGTAAATAGGAGAGTCTTCTTGTTTCCAGAGTATACAAACAGCTTGTGAAATCACTAGTGATGCTTATCCTAAACTCACTATAACACAGAGACATCAGACACTATCATACTGTCTGGTAGTTTACAACTATCTGACATATAAAATACAAATGGAAGAGGATGCTTGTCTTAAAATAGTAAAAAGAAGAAAGCATAGGGGAAAAAGTATGCTCTAGAGACATTAGAGAAAGATCTGCAGTTGTAGAGACAAAGGAACTAAACCAATATATTTGATTCTAAGATTGTTTGAGGAATCATCAAAAAGTTGACTGAACAACATACTGTGTTTGTTCATTCAAATCAGAGCAATTGGTTGCTGGCACCATAGGGAAGAAGTAAAAAATTCTTCTCTTACAAATCCTACAGCAAGCAAAATATCTTAATAGTGTCTATGAATGGCCAAAGAGAATCATAACACAAGAGGCTGAAGAAAAAAGATGTTTCAGGCACTAAAACTATAGTTGCATATATATATATATATATATATATATATATATATATATATATATGGGCAAAATGCTCATTAGATATGAAATAATTATAAAATAATACTTTTAAAAGGTGCAGGAAATTGAAAATATGATGACTAACTACATAATTATATACAGTAGTGCTATATATGAGATTGTGACACATTCCTAAGGAACACTACCTAATTCATTCTATGAAGCCACAATTACTCTGATACCTAAATCACATAAAACCCCAACCAAAAAAGAAAACTTCAGACCAATCTCTCTTATGAATATTGATGCAAAAATAATCAATAAAATCCTTGCAAACAGAATTCAAGAATACATCAAAACCATCATTTACCACAATCAAGTAGAATTAATCCCAGAGATTCAAGGTTTGTTCAATATATGAAATTCAATATATTTTTGTAATGTTTGTTCAATATATTAATGTAATCCACTATATAAACAAAATCAAAGAAAAAAATCACATTTCATCTCCTTAGATGCAGAAAAAACTTTTGGCAAAATACAACACCCCTTCATGTTAAAAGTATTGGAGAGACCAGTAATTCAAGACCTATACCTAAACATAATAAAAGCAATATACAGCAAACAAACAGCCAGTATCAAACTAAATGGAGAGATACTTGAAGCAATCCCACTAAAATTGGAGGCAAGACAAGGATGCCCATTCTCCCCATATCTATTCAACATAGTATTGAAATGCTAGCTAAAACAAAAAGACATCAAAAAGAGATCAAGGGGATACAAATTGGCAAAGAAAAAATAAAGGTGCTATATTTGCAAATGATATGATAGTATACATAAGTGATTTCAAAAACTCTGTCAGAGAACTTCTCCAGCTGATAAACAACTTCAGCAAAGTGGCCAGATATAAAATTAACTCAAATATATCAGTAGCCTTCCTTTATACAAATGATAAACAGGCAAGAAAGAAATAAGGGAAACAACACCTTTCACAATAATCACAGATAATATAAAATATCTTGGGTTAACTTTAACTGAACGAGTGAAAGATCTGTATGACAACAGCTTCAAGTTTCTCAAGAAAGAAACTGAAGATCTCAGAAAATGGAGAGATCTCCCAAGCTCATGGATTGGCAGAATTAACATAGTAAAAATGGCCATCCCACCATAAGCAATCTACAGATTCAAGGAAATCCCCATCAAAATCCCAACACAATTCTTCAAAGACATGGAAAGAGCAATTCTCAAATTCATCTGGAATGAAAAAAAAAAAAACAGAAGAGTGAAAACAATACTTGACAATAAAAGAATGGCTGGGGGAATCATCATCCCTGATCTCAAGCTGTACTACAGAGCAATAGTGATAAAAATGCATGGTATTGGTACAGAGAGAGGCACATTGATCAATGGAATAGAATTAAAGACTCAGAAATAAAACCACACACTTACGGACACTTGATCTTTGACAAAACAAACAAGCAAGCAAACAAACAAAAAACAAAATATATACAATGGGAAAAAAAAAGCATCTTCAACAAATGGTGCTGGTCCAGCTAGCTGTTGATATGTTGAAAAATGAAAATAGACACATATTGGTCACCTTCCTTGCACAAAGCTCAGGTCCAAGTGGATCAAGAACCTCAACATAAAACTAGATACACTTAAGCTAATAGAAAAGAAAATTGGAAAGAACCTTGAACTCATTGAAACAGAAGGAAATTTTCTAAACAGAACTCCAATGGTGCATGCTGTAAGATCAAGAATTGACAAGTGGGAACTCACAAAACTGGGAAGCTTCTGTAAGACAAAAGATAAAACCAATAAAACAAATCAGCAACATACAGATTGAGAAAAAGATCTTCACTAACCCCACATTCGATAGAGGGCTAATATTCAAAATATATAAAGAACTAAAGAAAGAAGCTAACCACCAAAAAACCCAAAACAATCCAATCAAAAAAAAAAAAAAAAAGAGATATAGAACTAAACCAAGAAATCACATCAGAGGAATCTCAAATGGCTGAGAAACACCTAAATAAATGTTCAAAGTCCTTAATGATCAGAAAAATGTAAATCAAAACGACCCTGAGATTCTACCTTACACTAATCAGAATGGCTAATATAAAAACCTCAGGAGACAGCACATGTTGGCCAGGATGTGGAAAAAGAGAAATATTCTTCCATTGCTGGTGGAATTGCAAACTGATACAACCACTCTGGAAATCAATCTGGAAGTTCCTCAGAAAATTGGAACTAGATCTACCTGAAAACCCAGCAATACCACTCTTGGGAATATACTCAAAAGACACCTCACCATGCCAGAGGGGCAGGTTTTCCACTATGTTCACAATGGCCTTGTTTGTGATAGCCAGAAGCAGGAAACAACCCAGATATCCCATGACAAAAGAATGGATAGAAAAAAAGTGGTTCATTTACACAATGGAATACAAGTCAGCTATTAAGAATGAGGACATCCTGAGTTTTGCAGGCAAATGAATGGAACTAGAAAATATCATCCTGAGTGAGGTAATCTCAGACTCAAAAGAATATACATGGTATGTACTCACTAATAAGTGGATATTAGTCATAACAAAAAAGTAACCAATACCTAAGATACAGCCCACAGAACTCAAAAAGTTCAACAAGCTGAAAGCCCCATGTGAGGATGCCTCAGTCCCACTCGGGGAGTGGGGGAGAATGAGAGGGAGGGAGGGACCTGGGATTGAAAGAGAACGGAGAGGGATAGGTGGAACCTGATCTGATATTGGGTGAGGGAAAGGGACTGAAATTTCTAAGAGCCAGCAGAAAGAATGGAAACATGTTACCTCAGGAGGTAGGTTGTGGGGACCCTCCAGAATGTACCAGAGACCTGGGAGGTGAGAGATTCTCAGGACTAAACGAGAGGGACCTTAGATGAAATATCCCTCATTGGGGAGAGGGAACTTTTAGAGCCCACCTCCAGCAGAAAGACAGGCCAGGGATGGGGTTGCCATCCCACAGTCAAAACTGTGAGCCATAATTATTCCTATCTGAAAGAACCGCAGGGGAGGACATGGAGAGGATTTTGAGGAAAAGAAGGTCAAGTGACAGGCCCAAAGTGGGATCCAGCTCAAGGGGAGACCCCAAGACCTGACACTGTTACTGAGGCTATGGAACGCTCACAAAAAGGGACCTATCATAACTACCCTCCAAAAGACCCAACAAGCAGCTGAAAGTGTCGGATGCAGATATTTGCACCCAGGCAATGGACAGAAGCTGCTGACTTCTGTGGTTGAATTAGGGGAAAACTGGAAGAAACTGAGGAAAAGGGCGACCTGCAGGAGGACCAGCAGTCTCAATTAACCTGGACCCCCGAGATCTCTCAGACACTGGACCTCCAACCATGTAGCATACACCAGCTGATATGAGGCCCCCAACACATATACAGCAGAGGACTGCTGGGTAGGTTTAGTCAGAGAAGATGTACCTAATTCTCAAGAGACTGGAGGCCCCAGGGGATTTAGAGGTCTAGTGGGGTGCTGGTTGGGGGTGGGGATATCCTCATGGAGACAGGAGGTGGGAGGCTGTATGGGTTGTAGAACAGTCGAAGGGTAGACCGGGAGAAGAATAAAATCTGGAGTTTAAAACAAACAAACAAACAAATAATAAATAAATAGAAAATAATGATAAAGGGGCAATCTAATGATAGAAATTATTTACCTTGATCGTGTGATTAAATACCTGATATGAAGCAGCTTGAGGTATAATGTTTATTTTGGGAATACTGCTCATCATAATGTTGAAAGACAAGGCAGCCAGAGCGTGATTAGCTGGCTACAATTCATCTAAAGTGAGGAAACATCAAGTACAGACAGGAAGTAAAGCTGTTCTGTCAAACCCCAATGCCATCTCTAAATGACCCACTTCCTGATGATTCTGGACCCTTCCAAAACAATGCTCCCACCTTGGAACCAATCAGTCAAACATATGAACCTTGGAGGATGTTTTACATACAAACCACAATGGGGAAAGCTGAAATTAATCATTGTGTGGTGAAATAGGGATAACCATACCTTAGTAGGTACATGTGTAATAAATTATTTGGTAGACATTTGATGAGCTGGGCTTTCCTCACTGAAGGCCAAATACAAAGTGCAAAGTAAGACTTATAGCATTGGCATAATATCATAAAAGGAGGAGTAACAAGAAAATTTATACCAGAACTATTAGTACAAGACCAAACTAAAACAATGGAAAAATGACAAAAGTGAGAGAAAATTTTTGAGGAAGATTTTTTTTCACAAAATTAACAAACGACAAAATGTGTTTCTATAGCAAAATAACTCATGCAAAAGTGAAGTGGTGGCATATGATTTTTTTCAGACCACAGACTACTTCTTTTAGTTCACATTTTCTTTTCTGATTCAATATGCTGGAACATCTAAAGACTTGTTTAATATTCAGCAGGCATCCACTATTAATTTTCAGCCACAAAACCTTTGCCAAAAATCTTTGTCTATTATTATGAAAATGTTTTCTAAGCCAAGTACTGATTTCAAAGTCACTGTCAAAATATTGTTACTGAAGGGCATATAGTCTGCTAGAAATATTTCCTAATATAGGCATCTTTTAAACTTTAATATTTATATCACATATCCTATAAAATAAATCTGTTATGAAAGACAGGGACAAAATATGGAATAGAGACTGAAGGAAAGGCTATCTAGAGACTAGCCCTATTAGAGATCCATCCCATCTATAGACAGAAGACCCCCATACTAATTCCAAGAATCTCTTACTGACAGGAGACTGATGTAGCTATTCCCTGAGAGGGTCTACTAGCACATGACCAAAACAGATACAGATACTTACAGTCAACCATTGGACTGAGCCTGGGTTCCCCAACCAAAGAGCTAGGAGAAGGACTGAAGGAGCTGAAGGAGATTGCAACTCCATAAGAACAATATCAACTACATGGACCAACCAGATCTCCCAGGGACTGAACTACCAACCCAGGAGTACACATGGAGGGAGCCAGGACTCCAGATACATATGTATCAGACATCTTATCTGACATCAATGGGAGGGAAGGGCAGTTTGATTCCTCAGCATAGGGAAATGCTAGGAAGGTGAGGCGGGAGTGGGTAAATGAGTGGAAAAGCACCTTCATAGAGGTAAAGGGGAGGGGGGAGAGAGGGAAGGGGTAACCTGAAAGAGGGATATTATTTGAAATGTAAACAAATAAAATGATTAATAAAAAATGGGCTTCCTAAAATAAAAAAATGTTATTTAAAATGGCATATGAAATAACATGCATATTTAGTATGAATTTTTGAAATTTTGTTATACTAATTTGTAAAGCAAATACTAGATAAACGGAAAGATCATGCTTAAGGAACAAACAATTCCTGGATTTAATGGATTTAAGTGGATGGATGGTTAAAATATATTGGGATCATGGACAGGTGGATAGATACTTGGATAGACAGATAAAAGGATGGCTGAAAGGTGGTTGAATAAATAGCTAGGTGAATGGATGAGTTAATAGCTATGTAAATCAATAGCTAGATGAATGGATGGACAGACATAAATGATAGCTTATATCATAATAATATATAGCTATTTGCTTGTGAGTATGCTTGAACTCCAGTTTTGAAGAGAGAAAATCTAATATAATACATTGTTTTGTTCTAGAAACTGCCATGAGTTACCTCCTGCTCATTCTTCCTTTTGTATGAAGGAGTTGGAATAGTTTGGGATGGTGTCAGAAGATCCCTGAGGTACCTAATAAAACCTCATTCAAAAATGTCCCTTGCAATTCAGTGCCAGAGCCCTTGGTAGATATCATCATAAACACCCTCTATGACTAAAAACGTTCCATGACTGTCTTCATTAACTCAGTGACTTTGTGCATACCTTTTCTCTTCAGCACATTTAGCATTCAGAACATAAAAGAAAACAATATTCTTGAAGGGAAATATACCTTCACTTCAAATTAACACTGACAGCAAACAACATAAAGACGGAGACATTTTGACCTATTCCTACAAAGTGCAAAGACTTGCGAGGAAGGTCGTGGTATCAGTAGGTCCCACTCACAGTATACTTTTCTGAAGATATAATGAAAGTATAGAAAAATATTTTAGACATAAAAGGAGATAAAGGTATATGTAAAATAGTATGAGTAAAAACTGATTAAAACTCTGAGTAAAAAGAAAAATATTCTCAATGTTCCAATAATTTACGAAGCTGAGAAGTAGAAATTTATCCCAGCATCCTCACCTTCACAATCTAGTGTCATGATTATGTGAATAAATTTTTTTCAATAAAATTTTATGAGGACTTTAACAAAGCAAAGAAGTTTCTTAAAAACTGGTTTTAAATTATCTGGCCATGTCAAAGGTAGTTAACTTCTGTAGAGAGTTAGAATGTTGTAGGTCCATTGCTGAATGCATCTTAGACTACCTTCATTTCTGTTCACACCCACTCTTCCTCATATTTGTGTTTGACCTAACATGTTTGCGACTATAGCATGATACCTTTAGGATATGTATGCATTTGATATGTATATGTTGTATATGTATATGCATATGTATATGTTGTATTTGTAGTATATGTATATGTAATGGGAATATGTATATGTTGTATATGTATATAATATATATGATGTATATATAAGTGTATATAATATATATGTATGTATAGGTATTCCATTTATTTATTTACTCACTCTACATCCCAATTTCAGTCCTCCTGTCCTCCCAGTTCCCCCTCATATGGTTTCTGGCTCTTACCCCTTTCCTTTACCTTTGAGAATGGGATGGTCCCTCCAGGTCCCAATCCACCCTGATGCCTCAAGTTACTGCAGTATTAGGCACATCTTCTCTCACTGAGGCCACAAGGCAGCCCAGTTAGGGGAACAGGATCCATAAGCAGACAACAAAGTCAGGGTAAACCCCCATTCCAAGATGACAATTGTCACTTAGACATAGTCAATAATTTGGACAAAGACTGTGAAGAGTTAAAAGACCCTTGCTTCTACAGCCTCTGTCAAGAAATTGCCACTGTGTGAATACTCAAGAAGAAAAGGTCTTCCTGTACCTTTAATATTAACAGACTACTTGCTTCCAAACTGACAAAATAATGTTATCAAATAGTGTTTTAAACTTATAACAAATGTTTCCTTACTCGGCTGTAAATTGGCTGATATCTCCATTAGCATGCTTAAAATACATTTTGATTCATTCATTATTTTATGCTCTAAGTAAAACCATTTGACGAAACATTAGAACACAATAGTTGGACTAACCATGATTCCAAGACATTCCATTTATTACTTGAGAATAAATCCTCTTGTAATCTATTTGAAATGAGAGCTGTGATATCTGTGGATACTGTGTGCTTTTTAAAAGTGGTTTTAAGCCTCTGACATATAGCTTGAAGTCTTCTGCTATATATGTGTTGGGTGCTTTTGACTTGCCTGTGTATGCTGCCTGGTTAGGAGCTCAGTCTCTGGGAGCTCCCTGGGGTCTGGTTTAGTTGAGACTGCTGGTCTTCTGATGTGGTCACCTTCCCCTTCAGCTTCTTCAGTCCTTCCCCTAATTCAACCATAAGGGTCACCAACTTAGTGTAACGGTTTGGTGTAAGTGTCTGTGTCTGTCTCAGTCACGTGCTGGTAGGGCCTCTCAGAAGAAAGCCAGGCTAGGCTCCTGTCTGTAAGCACATCATAGCATCAGCAATAGTGTCAGGTATTGGTGTCCCTACCACTCACTTTTTCTAGCACAGTTTCACTGGAAGAGCATAGTTAGGTACTCATGCTTGACCATTCCTTAACCCACCCACTCTAGCTTCTCCTCCAGTAGCTGACTGCAGGACTGATTGATTGACTGTGGTACTGACGATTGATTTCAGGGCCTTGTACACAATACACAAGAACACTGACCTGAGCTACATCACCCACTGAACTTAACTTAAATGGTACTTTCTTGTATTTAGCAGTACCTATGTACATAATGTCTCCTCTGGGACTGGTGAATCCTGCTATTGAATTTCTGAAACGGGGTGTTCTCAGGGTTGGAAATGTTCCAAGGGAGATTTCCTTGGGATTCCTGAGCTTTGCATATTTTAAAATCTGAACTACTTATAAAACACTTGACAACTTACTTTCATTCATGGTCAGCCATTAAGAAACCAGAAAGCATGAAAAGTTTGACTTCAATGTTGGAAGAACTGAAATTTTACATTGACATTAATTTTGCATATAAAATGTGGAAGAAGATCAATAATATTCTCATAATTTAATTATTTTGATTTGTGCAAGAATGAATGTAATTCTTGCAGGACTGTTATAAGAACTATACCATTTTCTGTAATAATTTAATTTATAAACCTAGGAATCATGAGCTAATTTTAAAGACCATTAGCATCATGTGCATTAGTTTCTATCTTCTTATGATCTAATAAAAATCAAGCTATTTAGTGATATTTTCTGTAAATGAGTCTTTATTTCTTTTTATGTTTTACGTATTTTGTTTTATTTTTGTGGTTTATGTGTGGCACACATTCTCAAGACACATATTGTGACAGAAAATAAAATTTTAATCAACTGATCTTCAAGACTTCCAAAGACAAGGGCAAAAGTTGGGAGAAAGGCAAAAGTAAAGGAAACAGGAGAAGCCAGTGAATGCTGGTTTCAGAAAAGTATTATCATTAGGAAAACAAGTGAGCATTTCATACAACAACAACAGAAAGATTTGATACAGACAGAATTCCATCTTCACACACAAACACTCAAACCGATGCACACACACTTATACTCCACATCAACACAGACAGATTTATCTGAGTTCATGTAAATCAGGTCACCTCCCTCACTTTGATGGGTATCCTCTTTTAGATTGGAAACACATTCTTCTTTCCAGGGCTTCTCCCTTTTATTCTTCTGAATGAAGAACACTACTTATATTGAGAATTGACAATTCTTCAAAGCAATCATTGCCTTTGGTGAGACTATTTCTATACCAATTAATTGTGTAGTAGCACACACTGTAAGTTGTAAGAAAGCCTACAGCAATGCTAGTGTGTGCAGTAAGCAGCAGGAGAGATCCTTCAGTATGTGGTTAGCCAACAAGTGGTGCATTGTTACTTCCCATGAAAAGTTCCTGCTAGTGATGATCTTGGTGACAATAAATGTATGGCCTTATAGAGTCAGATCTCAGGGTCTTCCCTGAATGCCCAGTGGACAAAATGGCAAAGTTGTTTCTATGTTTGTCTGATTGAGGTATGTCAGTTCAGACACCAGGGAATCTGGCTTTGCTCACTATCAAGGAAAAACAATAACCAAAGCCATTCACTTGAATGAAAAAAGACCCTGTGACGTGCAGGGATCAAGATGCTGTTGTGGTATAGGAGTAGCTTACAAGACTTGTTGTATAAATTGTGAGAGATCAATGTGTATATTCGGAGAGCTGTGCTTTGAAACCTTGGAAGGTACAGGGATCTGCATTTTAGTTAAAGTTTGAAATCCATGGCTGATAATATGGAGGCATCATCAAACACAATTAAATTTACAAAAGCAAGAGGTTAGCAGTTTAATTAAGATCTCACAAGAGTGGGAAAAGCCTGTGTGTGTGTGTGTGTGTGTGTGTGTGTGTGTGTGTGTGTGTGTGTATTTCGTTTATAAGTATCTTTCAAAAATGATATCCTCAGAAGAACTCTTCAGAGTATAACCTACAGATTTTCTTTATCTTAGTTCATGGGAATTCAATATTTCAAAAGTATATTTCAGTTTCCCAGTATGATCTATTTCTCCTGTGTGCTTTGCTCTTGAGAATTTAATACATGGGCAAGTTTAGTCAGTGTATTAGGTTTCTTACAGTGTTTCAACACGGTTTGTCAATAATCCTTCCTCTTTCTTTTTTTCTCCATTCCCCATCTTCCAGCTTGTAAACGTCTACCCCAGTAGCTTGTTCTATCATTCTTGAACAACTTTCTATGCTTCCTAACATGCTAGGCTAAGAATTTAATTTGCATACAGAAGCCAAAGAAGCCTTGTTAAATGTGTGTTAGATTAGAACCTTGCTGTGTTTAAAATTCTCTAGTGGTTTTCCATTTTGCAAACAGTTAATTAAGCCAAACACCTGTATCTGTTCCTCTACAGCAGTACACTATGTCACTCTTGCATACTCATTTTCTGGCCTCTGTACTTATTGAATCACTTTCTGCTCATGTGCATCGCCATATTATCCAGAGAAACCCATTTCTACGCCGACCTTGTATTCTGAACAAGCCATATAAAATGTGCCATGAATGAAAAACTGACAAACACCTGAAGTCTGAGGCTGTATGCAATATCTTCCAGGTACTTTAATAAAGACACCAATTATTGTTTACTAAACATCTCAAAGGCAGATACATTTAGCAATTATTTTAGAGACCCAAAAAAATTAATGTTCAGAAAATTTAATGTGCAAGAGATCACAAAATTATATAATTAATTACTGGTCATTAAAGATTCTATAATCTCTAATTTTCCATGCAATGTTTTACATATTGACTCAATGGCTAAATGGGATAAGATGTACCTAATCCTAGAGAGATTTGAGACCCCATGGAAGGGGGATACCTTTTGGGTAAAGGGGAGCACCCTATCAGAAGTAAGAAGGGGGAGAAATGGGATGTGGAATTGTGGGAGGCGGGACAAAGAGGGGTGGTAATGGTTGGAATAAAAATAAATAAAATAATTTAAAACAAGAAAGAAAGAAAGAAAGAAAGAAAGAAAGAAAGAAAGAAAGAAGATAGAAGAAAGAGAGAAAGAGAGAGAGAGAGAGAGAGAGAGAGAGAGAGAGAGAGAGAGAAAGTCCCAAAGCTCAGAATACCCAGGATATAATTCATAGACAATATGAAGCCCCAGAAGAAGAAAGATCAAAGTGTGGATGCTTCAGTCCTTCTTAGAAAAGGAAATAAAATATTCATGGGAGGAAATACAGAGACAAAATGTGGAGCAGAAACTGAAGAAAAGGCCATCCAGAGACTGCCACACCTGAGGATCCATCCCATACACAGACACCAAACCCAGACATATAGCAGATGCCAAGAGTGTTTGCTGACAGGAGCCTGATATTGCTGTCTCCTGAGAGGATCTACTAGAACCTGAAAAATAAAGAGGCAGATACTCACAGCCAACCATTGAACTGAGCCTGGGGTACCCAGTGGAGGAGTTAGGGAAAGGACTGAAGAAGCTGAAGGGGTTTGCATTGCCATAGGAAGAACAACAATAACAAGCAAACAGAACCCACCCCCCAGAGCTCCCAGGAACTAAACCACCAACCAAAGAGTACACATGGAGCAGCCCATGGCTCTAGCCCCATATATAGCAGAAGATGGTCTTGCTAGACATCAGTGGGAGGAAGGGCAAAAAACATAGAATAGCGAAAATAATACTTAACAATAAAAGAGTAGCTGAGGAAATCACCATCCCTGACCTCTAGCTGTACTACAGAGCAATAGTGATAAAAAGTGCATGGTATTGGTACAGAGACAGACATGTTGATCAATGGAATAGAATTGAAGATCCAGAAATAAAACCACACACTTATGAACACTTGATCTTTGACAAAGAAGCCAAATATATACAATGGAAAAAAGAAAGCATCTTCAACAAATGGTGCTGGTCCAACTAGCTGTTGATATGTTGAAAAATGAAAATAGACACATATTTGTCACCTTGCACAAAGCTCAGGTCCAAGTGGATCAAGGACCTCAACATAAAACCAGATACACTGAAGTTAGTAGACAAGAAAGTAGGAAAGAGCCTTGAACTCATTGGAACAGAGGGAAATTTTCTAAACAGAACTTCAATGGTGCATGCTCTAAGATCAAGAATTAAAATGGGAACTCATAAAACTGGAAAGCTTCTGTAAAACTATAAACATAGCCAATAAAATAAATCAGCAACCTACAGATTGAGAAAAAGATCTTCACTAACCCCACATTCGATAGAGGGCTAATATCCAAAATATATAAAGAACTCAAGAAGCTAACCACCAAAAAGAAGAAGGAGGAGGAGGAGGAGGAGGAGGAGGAGGAGGAG
>JANHMN010000013.1:2232663-2243767 GCA_030674055.1 Rhabdomys pumilio | reverse complement strand
AGAGAGAGAGAGAGAGAGAGAGAGAGAGAGAGAGAGAGAGAGAGAGAAAGCACAAGTTGGGGAAGAACCTGGTGGCAAGTAGGAGCTGATGCAATTTTTTAGAGGAAAGCCGCAAAGGAATATTGCCTACTGACTTGCTTTCCATAGCTTTCTTAGCCTGATTTCTTATAGAACCCAGGACCGCCAATCTATGGATGACCTCATCCACATGGGCTAGGCTCCTCCTGATCAACCACTAATGAAGAAAATGCTCTCCAGCTGTATATTATTAATGAATTTTCTCAGTTGAGTTTTTCTTCTTTCAGATAACTCTAGCTTGTGTCCAGTAGTCCAGCACATTTCCCCAGCAGAATACAATTCATTCCTGGTGCAGTAAACCTAGTGAAGTATCTAGAGTTAGTGAAGCTGTGGAACCTACAGAAAATCATATGACAATCAACTTCTTAAAGTATTACAATTTCTAGCTGCATTCTAAATACTTACGCCCATAGATAAGTATTTAATTTAATGTATACTTACAGTCGCTTATCAATGGGTGTTCTTTTTGCAGCAAACAGCAGCTATTACAGAAATCTAAAACTTGTGAAATGTGGAGAAACCCTGAGCGTGTTGTGTCTAGTCCCAGTTGAAGAATCTATCATATAACCCCTACAGTTTAGAGGTTTACTCTTGCTATAAAATCAAATGTTCCCTTTCCACACAGAAACAATTTTTATTGATATTTGTGACTATAAATTTTTATTAAATGCCACTTGACTAAATATGTATGTATGTATATATTGAGGGAAACCTACAGAGTTATATTTCACTAGTCAGAATCAGAGCACTTAGGTCAGGTCCCAGATATGCCACTAGTCATTTGCCCTTGGGCATTCATACCCTTAGCTTCAGGGTCTGTGCTCTGAAACAGAGATAGTTTATCAATAGACTCATATAGATATACATATATGTATGTATGTATATGTAGTAATTAACTCATAAAGACAAAGGTCTGTTTTATTTAGTGGTTTTAGATACTCTATTCCAATTAGGCCTCAGATGAGGGTGTCCTGTGGATCAAGTGTGGCATACACAACCTGGAAGACAAAGAAAATGAGAGTCAGTTTCCAGTATAACCCTTAGTGTCACTCACCCAATCACTAATGTCTTCTCACTGAGTCCCATCTACTTCTTACATCTCTCTTTCACCTTTGTGAACACACCTTAAACAGTGAGACTTTGAGGGCACTTCAATTCTATTCAACCCATAAAAGTTCTTTTCCCCCAGACCTCTGCGTGATACATGATTTTACTAAAAGACTGAGTTTAAAATATAATGTTATAAAAATATTCTCATAAAATCTTTGGAGAAAAATAAGAAAGACAATGTCAATAATTTTGAAGCTTGTTTCATTGAAAGCTATAAAAAGTGCTGTTTTTTGAAAAATCTATCTTATGTCCTTTTAGATAAAATATTTTAAAGCATTAGTAAATATTTATATATTTGAATGTTTTAACAATTAAAATTGATAATAAGTACCAATTTCAAATTCTTTAATAAAATATTTTAATAACTGTGGGACATAGTCAATTATTAAGTAAAAATTGAACTTTTAGTGAGTTTTTTAGCCATGTAGTTTTGAACATTTGTTTGTTGAAACATCCCATTAAATTGTGATTCCCAATCATTTGATGTATATTTTCACTACTGAAGCATGGATTTAAAAATTTATCTCCATGATTGTAAAGAAGATATTGGCTATTTTCCCACTTTAATGCGAACGTTGGTAAGATTTAAAAAAATAAAAGACAATATCAAAGAAGTAGAAAATATTTTGGTAGGCAGTAAATTATCTACAGCATTTAGTAAGTATTTGATTGCAGAATATAATCTCAGAATCCCACAAGTAGAACCAGGAATATTCTGAGTTTGTTTTTCTGCCACATAGCAGGTTTGGGGCCACTCTGGTCTACAGGAGACCCTGTCCTGATTAACACACACACACACACACACACACACACACAGAGAGAGAGAGAGAGAGAGAGAGAGAGAGAGAGAGAGAGAGAGAGAGAGGTGAGGGGAAGAAAAGGGAAGGAGGGAGGGATAGAGAATGATGGAATCATATAAAGCAATTTAGCAACTTTCAGGTAGACCTTCAGTTGCATAAAACTTGGTAAATATTATTTTTGGATATGTTTTTAGTACCCCAAACACCAACTTAAAGACTAGCCCACAAAGCATCCTGAAGATAATGAGTCCGTTGATAATTCTTCAAAATTGCCAACTGTCATTTAAATTTATTTATGCAAGTCTTACAGAAACTACAAGCTATTTTATTTTAAAAATTCATCCAGCTATACTACATAACAGCCTCATTCTCTCCAAAGCAGAGCATTAATTCTAGAATTTTTAAGTATCCACGATTTACCAAAACTCAGTCTTTCCACTTAATAAGTTCTGAAACAAATTAACTGTGTAAATACATTTCTTCTTATTATTTTACTTACCTAGAAGTGTTTATTTAAGATCATTCAATATTTAACTACTAGATTTTTTAACTGAAGTTTCAAAGGGAAAACATGAGTCAAAGCATCTAATTATATCCAAGCTCTTTCAATAACTTCCCATGCCAATGCAAAGAGAGCTTTGTTTGCCTAGGCCTGAACTTATGCACATATAATAGGACAGATTTTAGTATGTTCATCAGCTAAAACTCTTTTACTCTAAGGTGCAGAGGTGGTTGAACAGTTAAAGGCACCAACTGTTCTTGCAGAGAACCCAAGTTTGGTTCACAGCACAAATGTCAGAAGATCATAGGTGAATTTAACTATAGTCCCGAGGCATCTAGTGCCTTTTCAGGATGCCACCAGCACCTGTATTCATATATGGAATACCACTCCTCACACAAATAATAAAAACTAAATAAATATTTAAAATACTGGTAGACTTTACAGAATAGAACTAAATTGTAATGAAATTTCAGGAAGTCAGCCTAGAACCTATGAGCTGGTATAGAGGAAGGTTAATGGCAAACATGTAACCATATGTAAAGCAAGTGTTGAGAAATTAGGTAGGATTAATTTTTCAAGGAAATAAAAATAGCAAGTGAGATAAATGGACAGGTTAAAGGGAGACACATTGATAGATTCACTATAATTTGCTGAGATCAAAATATGTGTAGTCTTTGTGTTGTTGTTAGAGACAATTATTTTATTTACTTTTGTCCCAATTGTCTATTCTATCAAATAGCGATCATTTCTCCCACGAAATAGGTTAAAAAAAAGAAGAGCTTATGTAAAACTAGCCTGACTCTGAACCACATATCTTTATCACTTTCAAATCCATCGATTCCCTTTCTACCCTTTAGAATTTTTTCTTAAACCGAAATTAATGAATCAATTGTCACTCAAGGAAAATATTTAAAGGCTAATTAATGTTCATTGCAATATATTTTTGAGCAACCAATTAAACGCTGCATAAAATCAAGCAGAGAGTGCTGAGCTCTTGGAACTCAGCATCCTCTCCCCTGGACAGCAGCCACAGCTGGTATCTGCAGTGAAATCCCCGGTTCCTGAGCAATTAGATTACATAAATTATCTATGCACGTGCCAGAGACTCTGTAAAATGTGTGTTTTAATGAGGCATATAAGGCATGTGACTCTCGTAGTGAGCATTAGCTGGGTAATTCATATTTAAACACTGTGCTTTTGATTTTTTAATCAGGAAAGCTCTTGTCTTTAGCTTCACGCAGTCATTTTTCTGCACGTCTCGGCTTGCTGAGAGAGCTCATGAGCTCTTCCATGAGCTGTAAAAGTAACACCTCAATTCATTGAGTCGGGCTTTAGTTAGTGCATGGTCTCGTCACCACCTGCATCACAATGATTCAGGCTTCTTGTCGATAATGCCGGTTTGTCTCAGTCTCAAGGAGACACTGAATGATATTCTCGGGGAGGTTGAACATCAAGAAAATGGAGATTTAAAACAAACACTTGATGTGTGTCACATGAAGAATCCCCTGAACATATTTTCAGTGTGCTCGAGTGAGAGAAGCAATAAACCAAGAATTCACAAGTCTGCACCGGGTGACTGTTTAAATATGAGCGGGGTGAACATATGTGGCATAGCAGCACTCCCGGAATACGGAACATTAAGATTCCACAGTGTTAACTAGAAGTCAAACACATGTGACTGACAGTTTGAAGGTATCTTTCATTTAGGAGTAGTCCTGGCTGAACAGAAAGGTTATTTTACATAGAAGTATTTAATTGTCCCGGCAGGTGAGTATATCCTATATGAATCTTTGTGACTATTCCAAACTAATGAAAAATGAGGACATCACGGAGAAGCATTTGTCCTCAAACCATACAATGAATGTTCTAGCCATCTCCTCCTTAATAACCCAAACACTCATCTAACACAAGAGGGGAAGGTTATCTTTTAAAATCATCATCACAAAATACAGAATAATTTATTGGGAGAAATGGAGGAATAAAGAAAAGAGAAATAAGGCATTTTTAGAAACTAAAGTGACTCTGCATTAAAGCTCCATTGTTTTCAGTGTTGACCATTTGATGTAGGATAACCAGTTTGTGAGACTGTCCATGGGAGAGATTTTTTTTTCCTGCCCTCAGCATTCCTTAGTTACTTATAGTTCTTTATGAAGGGTTAAGGGACGTGATTGATATCATATATACCATAAAATCCCTGGGCATATTTTAAATTTAAAATTGCCTTATATGTATATATCAATAACATATATAGCTCAGGGTCTAATTTTATTAAGAGCTAATTATTTTCTCTTGGATCCTCTAGGAACAACTCTCTCTCTCTCTCTCTCTCTCTCTCTCTTTCTCTTTCTTCCTCTTCTTTAAGACACAGACACACAGACACACACACACACACACACGCACACACACACACACACACACACACACACACACACACACAGTAATTTGAAAACAAATAATGTATGCTTTTATAAGTACTGGCTCAGATGCCCTTGAGCCCAGCAATAGCGATTAGTTTCTAGGAAGAGCATGATGAAGCCTAGTAGCGCCTGAGAGGGCTCAACAAAAGTGGGTGCTCATACTGGCAATGTTTTATAGCTATTCTTTTGTATAATGTACAGTACAGGTCTAGAATCTCAACACTACCTTTTGGCCATTTAGAGACTAGCACGAATTCATAAGTCAAAGCCAATCTAGAGGAAAAGACCAAGGGAACATGTGTGGGTAACCAACACTGGGCTCAGGATTACCAGAGAGAATTATAAGAAATCTAACTAGGACATTTTAAATTGACAATATGCCTAAGGATTTCATGGAACATATATTTAACAATCACATTTGTAACTCTAAATCTAAAAATTTTCCATCAATGGAATTTACTTATCATTTTGAACTAGAAAATTATTTCTGTAGGTATCTACCTTCTTTATAATAACTATGTAAAAAAGATAATTTTCAAATGTATAAATTGGTTTCAAATTTCAGACAATACTGTGAGCCAGGTGCCTTACCTCACTCTGATTCAGAATTCACATATACTAAAGTGCATCAAAAATATAAGTTTTTTACTGGGAATCTGTAAGAGAAATTACTTATATTTGTAAAATGCACATTGTACATTACATCCACTACATTTATGAGTGGTGAAAATGAGAGTTATAGACTGCTCAAGCTTTAATGATTCTCAAGCCAGCAGATTTCTCCTTATTGCATATGCATCAATCATTGTAATAGATTAATTATATCAGAAGAGACTGTTACCAGGCCTATCTCTAAATGTAAACCTAAATCCTTAGGTTTGTGCTAAGGAAGGAATGTTAGACGACTTGGGCCACTGATGGCCAAGAGCTGAAACTATAAAATAATTTAACCTCCACTATAGTAGATCTATTGATAATAAGTTGGAGTAATATTTAATGAATCAGTATAGAGAACATCTAAATAATCAGTTGATGCTTACCTTTCAATAAAATCTTCAGCATTCTAAATAAATATCTAATGTAAACATCTTATTTCCAGCATACACAATAAAAGAACACATATGTATTCAAATCATTTCAAACTGAAATTGTAAAGCTAGTGGTCAAAGTAGAACATCTGTAAAATCTTTATTAGCTATTCTGCCAAGTCTGTGCATCCACTTTACTTGTTTGGCTTTGTTTTCAGGACTAAAGATAAAATGTAGGAAGTGTTATTAATAAGCTATACTCCAAATCCAGTACTTGATTTATTTGAGTAAGTATAACTTAAAATATGTTAGTCATGATATGACAAAGTGCGGAATTGTAACAAACAATCAATCAAATGTTAGCAAATTATAACAACAGACACTTGTTTTTCACAATATTAATTGAAGGTTCTCCAGGTAAAAGCTGGGAATTCAAACGATGATAGAAAATTACAGAGTTTACTACCATGGTAAGATTTCTCCACATTCACTGTAACAAGAGATGAGTGTGAACAGAGTTTTCTACCATGGTAAGATTTCTCCACATTCACTGTAACAAGAGATGAGTGTGAACTGAATACATGTCATTTTCCTTCATGAATTCCTGGCTTGAACTGGTATTGTGATCCTGTATATACATGATTTAGAAAGTTCCATGCTTTAAAGCTGAAAGTGGGTTAAATATTGTAGAAGGCATTGTTCAGGCTGTTGGAGAAGAAAAGCTTTCAATGATTGCATCCAGCTGTTGAGCCCCCAAAATGAAATAATGACCTACATGGAAGATAAACCCATTGCTGCAGTGGTGGCATTTGTACTCAAAGAACAACCCACTGCTTTCTGTCCAGACTTGAGGGAACCTAATCAAGCTTTTCTTTGCTGGAGACATCATAAGCCCAAACCAGGAAACTCGAGTGCTGTATTATTAAATGCACTGTCTTAGTTTGCTTTCTCTTACTGTGATTTAAAAAAAATGACCAAAAGAAACTGTAGGAAAAAAATGTTTTATTTAAACTTACAGTTTATAGTCTATAATAAAGAAAAACTAAGGGCAGGAACTCAAGGCAGGAACTAAATCAGAAGCCAGAGAGAAATGATGCTAACAGCTTTGATGACTTTACTTTTTTATGCAATCTAGAACAGCCTTCTCAGGGATTGTGGGAAGCTGTCCTTGCTGACACCTGACCGTGCGTGTAATAACAAAACCGCGCATGCACAGCAACTTGAGAACGCCTAATTTCCGACATCAGATCCACCACTGGACTGCGCATGTCAGTGGCAGGGAAACCTGGGAGTTTGAGCAAGCAGCCAATCATGATTGTCCACCCAAAAGGGTGTATAGGTGGGGCAAAAGTTCAACTCCCTCTCTCTCTCCTCCATGCTTGGGAAAATAAACACGTGTCGGAATAATCTTGCAAGTTCGCGTGAGTTCCTGCGGGCAGGGATATCGCGCAGGCTACAAGGGATGCCACTGCCCACACATCACAAGGCCCTTCTACCTCAATGATTAATCAGGAAAATTCTCAATAAACATATTGCAGTCCAATACAATAGTGGCACTTATTTCTAATTAGATTCCTTTATCTCATGTGGTTGTAATGTGTGTTCATGTATATAAACATAATTAAATTCTGGCTTAAATACACATACACACAGAGAGAGAGAGAAAGGAGAGAGAGAGAGAGAGAGAGAGAGAGAGAGAGAGAGAGAGAGAGAGAGAGAGAGAGAGATATCCAAGTACAATGGTGACTTGTTAGGAAGAAAAATGTTATCAGCAAGAGAACAGAAGGTGAGAAAGGGTTATGAATCACTGAAAATTATCTATTTGCATGAAATTGTCAAATCATAATAACCATAATTATAATAAATGTGATAAAAGGAGAGAAAAATGAGAGAAAGAAGAAAGAAAGAAAGAAACAAAGAAACAAAGAAACAAGAAAGAAGAAAGAAAGAGAAAGAGAGAAAGAGGAAGGAGGGAAAGAAAAAAGGAAGAAAGAAAGGAAGGAAGGAAGGAAAAAAAGAAGGAAGAAAGAAAGGAAGGAAGGAAGGAGGAAGGGAGGGAGGGAGGAAGGAAGGAAGGAAGAGAAGAAAAACTTAAAGCTATGGTGTTTCCCTGAAATATGGCAGAATATTAGAATGTCAATGGTAACTTGTCCTTCTCTTCAAAGTGTGTTTGGCTTCTTTATAATTGTTCTCATATTGCAAATAATATAAGACACTATTATTCTGTGAAATACTTAAGTACTTAATATAAACTTGACACCAAAACACTACTTACCATTTTTTATCCTAGATTTTTCTCCTGGCTAGTATAGAACACATGGTGGTAATAAAGTTTTGTTGATCAATTATTAATTGAGAGCTTTGACAGGAAAAAATTAAATACTTCTTTCAGAACTTGTATTTTTTGAAGATGGCAAGCAGGAGTCTGACTTACCATCATGTCATGTTGAAATCATCAAAAACTGTATGCCAGTCCTTCATGCTGTTTGCAATTCTATAAAGTTGACGTGTTAGTATTCAGTATGGTTTGAATATGCTACAATATTTGTTTTCTTCAGCAAATTTATTTTGTTGAAGATTTTATTTCTTAAATCTAACCTATCTACTAGCTTTAGGCTAAATAAAGAGTGACATTGGTCTTTCAGAATACACTGCATGGAATTTTGCTTTAATAATAGTCTACATAATGTTAGATTTGAAATATTTGAATGTGTCTGAAAACTTAAAGAAAAACTTTCCTACAATGTAGGCCTAATCTTGAGAAATGGAATTGGGCTCCAAAAAATAATGTGAAGATATTTTAAAAGAAACTATTGTAGCAGAAACTTATGTGTGACCTGATGAATAATTAAAACACAATAAAAAGATATCTTATATGATCATAAATTCTCCCTTACCATGGGTATAAGGCAATCTGCTTACCATAAATTCTCTCATACCTTCTCTACATGACCATACCAATTCTCTGAGTCTTGGGGAAAATACATCAAATCTCTTTGGAGAATGGCTGACCTCAGACCTCTACTATATGACAATATTATATACTGACCTTCTAGTATGTCATTAAAACACAAGGAAGATGCATGGATAAGTTGCACATGACAGCTATAACTATTACAATCAGTAGGTAGAAACTGTATACATCATTTACCAGTTAAGAAAATATAGTCTTGTTTAAAGAAGGTGTGTAGCACTAAGTGACATATAAAACCAGAAAATGAGAGTTAAACCCATATACCACTACTGGTGATGCTCCACACAACATTAAGTAAACCTTTAACTAGCAGAGACATTGGTGGGCAGTGCTTCTGATCATTCCCTATGTAGGCAAGATAACACTGCCATGAACCACCTACTATATTTGTGTGCAATGGCAATGCAATAATGGATAAAATGTGGATTGACTTAAAATCTTCTGTTTCAAAAGCTCAAGGTAAGAAATAGGGAGTCTTGTTCTAAATTGAAATAGGGTTTTCTGTCTGTGCTCTTTATAAACACTTAGCAAAGTGAAAACCAAGTGAAAGGAAAGCAAAATAATCCAATGAACAGGCTGACTCATTATTTAATGTCAATTTCCACACTCCACCCCAGGTAACCTTTGTCCTTTCCCAGTGGGATAACTACAGGAATGGTCTATGAACTCAACTGCATCTGCTCGCCCTACGGAAAATCTAATTACAATCTTTTTGATCACCTCCATTCCCTGGGGAAAATGGCTGAATTGGGATGTTTATAATAAACACTCGGTTATCTCTAGCATGTTTGTAGATTTTTAACTCTCTCTTTATAACCTAATCCACTATCAGTGGGATTGCAGAGCATCTCTACCTTCATATTCTGCCTAAAATTGTGTCTGATGAAGAAATGAACTACTCAGCAAATGAATTTGGTCAATGCTTCACACACATGAAATTCATTGTCTTGTGCTTTCAATCTATCATCTAAGGAAGCTGACCTGGTGTACTGTTGGAATGGGCAACTGGATGCTTCATACCACACCACCTAGAAAAACACATTGTGCACCCAGAATAGTATTTCCAGGATATGATATATGCTTGAATTCAGTAAAATTTTATGGTATTATTCATGGTCAAGATCCATGGATTTAAGTATTTCAGGATATAAGCAAAAAATGATCTTTTCCGCTATTTGACCTATTTGCTAGCAAAAATTTTGCTTAACAATGTGTGCAGATGGAAGGAGGGATCTGGGACATGTAGAGATTGGGTGTAAGCATTGGAAAGAGCTTGGAAGAAGAACAGAATCAGTGGGGTGGGGCATCTCTGGGACAAGCCAGAGACCTGGAACTGGGAAGACTCCTAAGACATATGGAGGTGACCCTAACCGAGACTCCTAGCAGCTGGGAATATAGAAACTGAAATGGCCAATCATAGTGTCCAGGCAGGACTTCCAGGGGAGCCAGGGGCACACCAACCTACCCACAAAATGTTTAATCCAAAATTTGTTCTAAAAAATTTGTCCATAAAGATGGAACAGAAATTGACAAATGATTAACTAATGACTGGCTCAACTTGAGACCCAGATCATGTGAGAGACCCAACCCCTTACTATGTACTCTGCTATGCTTGCAGACAGGTACCTAGCATAACTGTCATCTGAGACTTCATCCAGCAGCTGATAAAAACAGATGCAGAGACCAACAGCCAAATATTAGGCAGATCTTGGGGAAGAGTCTGGGGAAGGATTGAGTCAAGGACACTGCAAGAAGACAAAGAGAGTCAACTAACTTGGGCCCATGGGGCTCACAGAGACTAAACCACCAACAAAAGAGGATGTATGGACCAAGGCCCCATTTACATTTGTGGCAGCTTGGTCTTCATGTGAGTCTCCCAACAATTAGTGTAGGGTCTGTCTCTAACTCTGTTGCAAGCCTTTGGATCCATTTCACTCAGCTGAGCTTTGTCTGGCCTCAGTGGGCGAAGATGTGCTTAGACCTGCTGTTACTTGAAGTGCCATGGTAGGTTGGTACCTATAGAGTCCTGCTCTTTATCTGAGGAAAGAGCAGGGGATAGTGAGGAAGGGTGATATATGGGTGGGACTGGGAGGAGAAGAAGGAGGGAGGCTTGGATAAGGATGTAAAGTGAATAAAGACAGTGTGTGCTGATCAAGCAACCTTAGTTCCCAAGGGATTGATGACTTCACCACAAA
>JANHMN010000013.1:2209070-2231176 GCA_030674055.1 Rhabdomys pumilio | reverse complement strand
AAAGGAAGGAAGGAAGGAAGGAAGGAAGGAAGGAAGGAAGGAAGGAAGAGAAAGAAGAGAAACAGGCAGAAGGAAGGAAAAAAAGGAAGGAAGGAAGGAAGGAAGGAAGGAAGGAAGGAAGGAAGGAAGGTTTTTATATGGGAGGAAATAAAGAGACTACTCATCTGTGTGGCTTTTCCCTTCTTACAGATCTCCTATTGGTGTTGAATAAGACACAGAAACTCAGGAATAATGAACCTTTTACTTTGTGGCAATCACTGTGCCTAGGCTAGTACTTCAACAAATGCCATAAGCAAAGGCTCCTGAACTGCCATAAACATAACTAGACCTAACAGTTTTGTCTGTGTCTATGATCAGGAAACATGTGGTTGATCAGAGAGGGATATGTTTATTTCAGAGATGTGAACCAATACAAGGAATACACAATGTTTAAGCTTGAGAAAACAGAAAGAGTGATCTGTGGATATGCTGAGTCAGGAACTTTAGCAAAGGAGAAGGAATGCATACTGGTATGCTTTGAATATAGATCTTAAGAAATCAGACATTTTTGACCAAAAGTTAATGGGACATAGTGGACACTTTAATGAGAATCATTGTGACTGGCATAGACAAGTGAGAGAGAGAGAGTGAAAGACAGGTAATGTCTGTCCATAAGGAAAACCAGCAATTTGAGCAATAGATAAGAGATGTTAAGTTTCTTTTGCTTTATATAAATTAATATTTAATATTCTATATAAATATTTAATAGAGTTCTAACCATAATGCTTGAATTATTTAAAAAAAAGAAGTGAAATAAATGTGACGAGTTACACATTTCAGAAAAGGCAACATAAGCCGGTGAAATGCCAGGCAATGGTGGATGAAAAGGACTGCCATCATGGAGAATCATGGAGAAGAAGAGAACTTAGAAAGGAAAGTAATTATTAATGGCTAACTTGCACAATAAGCCTGCATCCATGCCCACACAGGATTTATGAATAATTTGCAAACTGAAGAAGAAACCAATGAGAATGAGTGTTGTGATATTTCTAGGACAATTCAGAGAAATGTTTCAAATTATTTTTATTAGTTGCTGTCTCACTGGTTTTTTAATGCATACCATAAAGAAAACAATGGCAAGATTATATTCACTATTTTTGTTTATGTCTCCTGGCTATATTACTTGGGAATCTTTGATTAAAACCAGTAATCAAGGCACCACTAATGGAAGATGTGTTTAGATCATTGTGGGCTTATCATAATAGGGCTATATTTTTAAACTAGTAAAATTGTATATATGAATTCCTCCTAAGATGCATACAGAAATAATACTCTGAAGATTTTAGCATATTATAAGGGATCATAAATAAATGTTAAATGCAATACTTTAAAATGGTAATTAAGATGCTTTTTAGAAAAAGCATCTTTATTTTAACTATTTTAAGTAAAAATTATCTGAAATAATTTTAACTCTAAAATATTTGAGTACATAACAATTTTGGTCAATAATGGTTATTTAAAATGAGATTTGCTTATTGAAGGAACTCAACTTAGCAATTTATACAGAGGCTTTAGATCGACAATGCACAAAGTGACATTCCTCTTCCTTCTTTCCAATTCACTCTAACTTCAATTATGAGTAAAGACTTAGAAACTTTCTCTTACACAAAGATCCTATGTTATGGTTTCCGGGAATCTTTACACAATTTTAGTCTGTTACTTAGTTTCAACAGCTCACTCTCAGCAATATGGTAAAGGATGAGGCTTTCTTTGTTATGATAAAGTAGACCAAAATTATTGATTATTGGGAGCAGAGTAGAAACTAGTTATTAATAACTGGTTTCTAAAACAAGCCTGCCTGTTTCCCTCAAAAGAATGTATGAATAACTTGTTTCCCTCATGAACAATTTGAAAAAGGAAATTGCTGCAATTCTTTAAGAACCATCCCTTAAATGTTTAAAACATGAGGAGTCCAGTGGTAGATGCTATTGCTACATGGTTGGCTTTTTTTTATTTATGTTTGTTTTATTTTTAAGGCTTTGTTTAATAAATGAATGAATTCGAATTTTTATTAACTTTTCATCATTGTAATAAAATTTCTGAGAGAAAAATCACCATCACCATGTGCAGCATGGAGGTTTTACTTTGACTCACTGTCTCAGTGGGTTCTTTTTCTATGGGTGGTGAAACAAAACTGATTACCATAGAGCTAGGAAGCAGAGATCAAAAGGCAGGAAAATTGTCCAACTCACCCAACATATAGTCTGCTTCTTCCAAGTAGGCCATACTTCTTAGATTTGCACAGCCCATTACATTGTATATGGGACAGTAGTATCTGCACCCTTATAGAGGCTGAAGTTATGGAAATAACCTTATAAACACTCAGATTTACCACTGACACTTGGGTCTGTGTTCTATATAGTCTCACCTCACTCTCTGCAGGGCTTAGTCCTCATTTAGGCTCCTCACTCATTGAGTGAGAAATGCAGGAAGGAGTATATATTTAGTTATTTTATATCACATCAATGATTTCAGCATGCAAGTATTCCAATTACATATTAACCCTGTTGTCCGGCAAACAGTTATCACATAGTGCATCTAAGTCTAAGAAGTTAACTCCCAAATTAAAGATAATCTTCTCCCAGCCTAAGGCCAATGCACATATTTTAAGACATGCACTATAACTGACTGTTTCAATAGTTTGGAAAGTTCCATTGATATATTTAGAATTTCCCAATCGTGATTGTCTTATTTTTTTACTGTTACAAAGAGACACCATCGCCAAGCAACTGTTATACAAAACAAACAAACAAAAACATTTAACTGGGAGCTTGTTGATAATTTTGGAGGGTTATTCTATGGTCATCATGGCACAGAGCAGACAGTCATGGTGCTGAAGCAGTAGCTAAGACATTTACATGATAATCCTAAGACAGCAGGCAGAGACACTAGTCCTAGTGTAGACTTTTGAAACTTCAAAGCCAACCCACAGTAATGTGTTTCCTCTAACAAGGCCACAACTATTCCAGTAAGACTAGAACTAACCTTTCCTTAACAGCTCCACTAACTGGAGACTAAGCCTTCAAATATATGAGCCTACATGTGTAATACTTATTCAAAATGAATTTATCTGTATATTTCATTTCTGGTAACATACCCATATGACCACTTACCTGTGTTAGTTTATATTTAATAAACAGGCATGTAATGCTTGTAATCTCATCACCTGGGAAATGGTGTTAGAAGACTGAAGAATTCACAACTATTCTTAAATACATAGCAAGTTGGACCCTAGCCTGAGCTACATAAACTTTCTGGCTCATAATAATAATTACAATGAATAATAATATATTTAAAGAAAAAAACAAACTAGTCAAGTATTTGCATCAATGTAGTTAAAAATTTGTTTCAGGTTGTAGTATATTACTTAGGATTGCTAAATTTTTATAAAATTTAACTTTCACTGTTTATTATAGATTCTATTTTAGCAATACATAATATATAAAATTAACAGAATGTTAGAAAAAAAAGAATTGAATTTAATTAACCAAATTTACTCACCTGATGATGTTCTTAATGCTCCATTTCTTTTTATATTTTGGAACTAAAATGATATTATTTATTATTATTATTATTATTATTATTATTATTATTATTATTATCATTTAATCTTTTTTTTACAGTCCAGTCTTTATCTTCCCCCTGGTCCACCCTCCAACAGTTTCTCATTCCATTCCTTCTCCCCTTTCTGTAAGAGCATGGCCCCATCCCCAACCCCAGACCTGCTCTCTCCCTGGGGCTGCAAGTCTCTTGAGAATTAGGTGTTTCTTCTTTCACAGAGGCCAAACCATGCAGTCCTCTGCTGTATATGTTTCAGGGTCCTCAGACCAGCTTATGTATCCTAACTGGTTGGTGGCTCAGTGTTGGGAGCCAAGTCCTAGCAGAAAATGACTATCATCTTTGCAGCCATCTTGAGCCATATACCCTGACAAGAGACTTATTTTTCAACAGCCCACAACAGCTGAGTACACTCTGGTAAACATCTTGTTTTTCTCATATTATCTTGTTTTGTTGTTTAGTGCCCACAGCTGCAAGGCACACATGGTAAAGTGTCTTCAGCTGTGTTCCCCTGCTTGTCCACGGCTGCAACGCATGTGGTAAAGTGTGTGTATACCCAGGTCCTGACCCACGGATGGGAGCAGCAGCTCGACCAGGACACAGTGGTGCTCAATGCAAGGCAGCAAGAACTAGAGACCCAATGAGGGAAGTTACTGGAAGAAGGGTCTGCCAAAAATTCAGAAGTGAAACTAAGGTGATCACCACAGTAATCTGCTGCATCAAGAAAGGTAAGTCATAGTAATGAAAATGGGGCAAGAAATAAGTCAGCCTGAACTCAACTCTCTGTTTTGGTTTTGTTGTTTGCTGTTCATGGGTGTTAATTGTCTGCTTTTGTTTCATTGTTTGAATGCTGTGTTTCATGTTCAAAAGAAAAAGAAACTCATAGAACCCAATATATGACCAAAGGTTGATGATGATTTGTCAGAGTCAGACTGGGAAGACCTAGAGGAAGAGACACAAACATTATGACCCTGAATGGCCCTCTTCCCAAAGGCCTCCTCCCTGTGCACCTTCACCTACAGATGCTCCTGCAATGGAGATGGTGGTTATAGATCCCAGAAAGGAGTTACAGGACAAAATTTCTCATCTTAAACAACAAATCTCTCTCCTTAAACAACAAATAGAGTTAGAAAAAGAGTATCAGGACTTAATTAATCAGCTACAAAAATTAACGACAGGGAAGAGGTCTGAGAGTGCAAGGAAAGTCCCTCGGTTCCTTGAGTTCCTCAACTGGAGTCCAAAGACAGCCCCTGTCCTCTAGTTTTAGTTCAGTCACAGACCAGCCAGAGGAGGCAGAGGCTGAGGCTTTCCCTGTATCAGAGACCAGAGATGCTCAAGGGTTTGCTTGGAGACATCATACAGGGTTTAATTTTCAAGTTATTAAAGAATTAAAAAATGCAGTGTCACAATATGGAGCCACTGCTCCTTTTACTCTTGCAATCTTAGAATATGCCACAGAGGAGTGGCTGACTCCTGGTGATTGGAATACATTAGTGAGAGCAGTTCTTAGCTGCAGAGACCATCTTATTTGGAAATCAGAGTATCGTGAGAATTGTAAAGAGACAGCAAAGAGAAACATTCAGGCAGGCAATGGTTGATCCTTTGATGCCTTAGTAGGAGAAGGGCAATTTGCTTCTAGTGATAACCAGATGCAATATGACCCAGGCTTATTCGCTCAAATTCAAAATGCAGCCATGAAGGCTTGGCATAAACTCCCAGGAAAGGGAGACCTTGGTGCATCTTTGACAGCAGTGAGACAAGGGCCTGATGAATGATTTTATGATTTTGTTTCACTAATGACAACAGCAGGGAGGATTTTTGGTAATACAGAGGCAGGTATAGATTATGTGAACCAGCTTGCATATGAAAATGCCAATCCTGCCTACCAAGTGGCCATTAGACACTACAGGAAGAAAACAGACCTTACTGGGTATATCAGACTCTGTTCTGACATAGGGCCCTCCTACCAACAGGGATTAGCTATGGTGGCTGCCATGTAAGGACAATCACTAAGAGATTTTTTGGCAAGTAGCGACAAAAAAGCCTGTTTTAAGTGTGGCAAGCCTGGACATTTTGCAAAATATTGCAAAGCAGAACATGAGTTAACCCAGAGACAGCCTAGAAAACAGCCTGGGCTATGCGTGTGTTGCAAATGTGGAAGGCATTGGGCTAATGAATGTAGATCCAAGATAGATGCACAAAAAAACACCCTTTCCCATAATCAGGGAAATGGGAACAGGGGCCAGCCTCAGGCCCTGAACCAACACAATCCAAAACAGGCTTATGGGGCAGTCAGTTTCATACCAGCAAACAACAACCCCTTTCAGAACTTACTTGAGCAACACCAGAAAGTGCAGGACTGGACTTCAGTTCTGCCACCCACACAGTATTAACCTCAGAAATGGGACCTCAGGTCTTACTCACTGGAGTGTTTGGACTGCTCTATCCAAATGTGTTTGGCCTAATAGTGGGAAGAAGCAGTGCTACTATGCAGGGACTACAATTTTTTCCTAGAGTTATAGATATACTCAAAATTTCCTTTTAGTAAATGAGACTTGATCACACACACTGTCTTGTCTCCATTCTTCACATCTCTTGCCCCTCCATCCCAACTCTCTCTCTTGCTAGACCCTGATCCAAGCTTGGGCCAGGACAGCTCAGTGTCTGAGAGATCTCAGGGATCCAGGTTAGTTGAGATTGCTGGTCATCCTATGGGGTTTTTGTCCTCCTCCTCAGCTTCTTCCAGCTTTTCTCTAATTCAACCCCATTGGTCCCTGGCTTCTGTCCATTGGTTGGGTGTAAGTATCTGCATCTGATTCTTTCAGCTGCTTGGGCTTCTCAGAGGGCAGCCATACTAGACTCCTGTTTGTAAACACACTATAGTAACCATGATAGTGTCAGGCTTTGTAGCCTCCCCTTGAGTTGGATCCTAATTCAGGCCTGTCACTGAATCTCCTTTCCTTCAGTCTCTTCTCTATTTGTGTCTCTGCAGTTCTTTTAGAAAGGGACAATTCTGGGTCAGAGATTTTGACTGTGAGGTGGCAACCTCATCCCTCCACTTGATGCCCTGTCTTTGTATTGAAGATGAACTCTACAAGTTCCTCTCCCCAGGTTAAGCATTTCATGTGAGGTTCCTCCCTCTATGTCCTGAGCTTCCCTTATCCTCCAGGTCTCCACTACATTCTAGAGGGTCCCCTCCTACCACCCAACGTTGCCTGTTTCCATTCTTTTTGCTGGCCCTCAGGACTTCACTACTGTTACCCACGACCACCAATACCTGATCAATGTTGTCCATTTCCCCTCCCTGTCCCCTCTCCCATCCTGGTCCCTCCCTCCTTCTGCCACCTGTGTTTGCTCTTTCCCCTTCCAAGTGGCATTAAGGCTTGATGTTCCATTTCTATCCATACAGAAAGTTATTTTATATGTCTAAGCTGTAGTATCAGTGTAAATTCTCCCACTGTTGAATCATTTTGTATAGTTGAAGACAATCCTTTGCTTTCTTACTCCTTAGTGCTCAATTAGCATTCTGTAAAGTGGGTGGATTAAGTACTCTCCAAGAAATTATTTCACATTTCCTTAGAATCTCAAAATGAGACCCCATTTGGTTGGAAATTCTCTTTCCAGAATGGATCTAGTTAGAAAATGAGATCATTGGCATGAACTAACATAGGATAACAGATGTTTTAGAAAAATTGGAAAATTTAAACACAGAAAACACACACACACACATACACAGAGAGAGAGAGAGAGACAGAGAGACAGAGAGACAGAGAGACAGAGAGACAGAGAGACAGAGACAACCAGCTAATAAAGAAGAAACTGAGGCTTGAGAGTTAAGATGTACCTAAGATGGCTCACCTGATGTTCCCACCAACATATTTAAAAGGTGTATTGATTTATGACCTTATCTGTTCAGTTGTTATATAAACTTCAGAAAACTGACATGACATTGGATCACAGTACTGAGGGTCATGATCTCATATTTAGCCGTGAGGATAAACTATTTCTCATCCCTGTGAAGCGAATGTTGTGTTTCTGCATTGAGAGCTAACACATAGCTGAAATAGCTCCTTTTTTACATCTCTGGTTTTATTTGTTTATATTGCCAGTTCATATTTTTCCTTGTTAGATTAACTAAATGTTAATCAATTTAATCAACATCTTTGAAAAGCACAGTTTGTGTCTGTTTGTTTTAATCAATTTATTTGCATGAATAGCTTTCCCTGTGGGTCCCAAGACTGACTTGAATGCTGGTTCCTCTTGCATAACTTTCAGCCTGTTGTGATTCTGGCAGCAACAAAAAATTTAAAATTTTTGGCTTATCACAGACTTTTCTTCTCATTTTTACCTATGTCTTTTCTGATTTTTATTATTTCTTTCTTTCTATTAATTTTGGGTTTAATTTCCTCTTTTGTATGTTTACATAGATTTTGTTTTTTTTTATACATCCATTTAATTTTGTTTATATTTCATTTTATATTTGGATAATATTTGAGTTTCTTTTTCCTCACTAGTCACTATTCATCTTTTTCCTAATTTCTTATTAACAGTTTCATACATTCATTCAAGGAACCTCATGGTTTAGTTTCTTTTTTATTTCATGTTTGCTTAAAGAGCAGTCAGAGTGTTAATATTTATGAGATATTTTTGTTTCTATTTCAAATACCCCAATTGTACAATTATTTCACCATTACACAAAACAATTTTAGTCTGAGTTACACATTCAAATATATACTACAATTTCTATAAATACTATCATTACAGTGGAAATATTAATGACTGTTGTGTTCTGTTGTTCAGAACATCAATGATAATAGTTACTTTTATGTGTGGACTTGTCTTGGTTAAGACATCAGATAACATGATATTTCTAAATGTGACTTTGAGGATACTTATGGAAGAGATAAGCAGTTAAATCAATACTCTAATTAAAAAAGAGTGTATTCAGTGCAAGTAATCACCTCTCAACTCACCAGGTATCTGAATGGGAAAGAGGAAGATAGACTTCCTTTTGTCTTCTGCTTCTGAACACCCATGCCCTTCTGTCTCAGATATTGGCCAATGTGTTTTTGAGGCTTGTGAACTTAAGAGTGAATTACACCAGTAACTTCTGAGGGTTTCCAGCTTCCTCCAGCTCCTATAATACATTCTCCTACAGGTGTTTATGGTTGTTCTCTGGGTTTGTTTTTTTTTTCCAGAGAATCTTGACTCAGATCTTGTCCTCACTGAGTTTTCCAATATGTCTGTGAGAAAAACTTCTCTGTTAAGATAGATCAATACATCTAGATTTGATAGACCTCCTTAATGTTTCTTTTAATTCATGGTTCCCTAAACTTATTTGATAGTAAGATATTTTTTGATAAGTGCTGACTTTTATAATTTTATAAATCAGTTTTCAAACTAATATAATTATAAAACCTTTAGTAAAACTAAAGTGTCAGAAATGGCAGTAAAAGAAAAGAGTGATTCGAAAACATAATTTCCAATGCTGATAATGAAATAATACTATTGTGTAACAATAGGTATATTACCTAATATCTGTGGCAGAAATTTCTTGCCCAATGTATTTGCAGCAGAGCCCTGTCATTGGACAGGGAAGAGGAAGGTGGAACAAGGAGTTGGGAGTGGAGAAAATGCAAGGAGAGAATAGGAAGAGTAAAATAAGAGAGGGGAGATGGTTGCGGATGTATACCATCATGTCTCTAGCAGTCTCAGTACTTTTTCATATCAATGTTAGATAATTGGTTAACAATTCTAATTGTGTGGGTATCTTGTGTATTGAGTAATTGCTGGTATATTAATCTATTTGGTTAATCTTTAAGCATTAAGAGTCTTATTTCTACCAGGTACTGGTAATTATAATATCTACTGCGAGGATAGCAATTATTGTCTGAGGTTAAGCCGAGCACCATGGAGGTGGCAGAGTTGACCCAGGGGCCATGCCTAGAGCTGTGGAGGCCATGGAGCTGACAAGCCAAGGCAACAGTCATGCCAACATCTTGTGGGGCCTGGGCCGGTGCCAGTGACCAGCCAGTGCCTCCATTAGTGTGGGAACTTAGAGCCGGCAGCCAAGTGGCTGCTGTTTTTTCTAATATCTCCTGCAACAAATACCCAAATATTAAATATGCAAGTGGTACACTGAATTTGAAAACATATATGACAATATATTTTAAATTAATATTTTATATTTATAAGCATGTTTTATACTAAATAAATAATACAAAGTATAAAAATTAGAAACACAGGTAAGAAATCTAATTGTAGAGAGACAACTCTGCAATGATACGGAAGCTTGAGAAAACACAGATGCTTTATTAATGTATTATTTAGACATACGGATATATATGCAAATATATGTAAAATGTCGAATGATGCTATACATATATACCAATACTGTGAAATAAACCGAGATAAATCTATCAAATATTGGTGAAGGGCTTTTCATACAGTGTGAATGACTGCTTTTGATCCCCCAGGAATCTACACAAACAGCTATGAGCAGTTGCTGGTAATTACAATGCTCAGGCAATAGAGATCAGAAGTTCACAAATTCCACTAGGCTCCTCCCAAGAAACTAACAACAGCTTACAGCTTGTATCATCTGCCATAGCCAACAAGTGGTCCAGATGTGAGCTGCCTGTGAAAGGCTTGCCAGTGACTCCAATACTCTTACTTTCTCTGTTCCCACATATTCCCTGGTTGCACTCTCTGTCTCTGTCTGTCTCTGTCTCTGTCTCATCTCTGTCTCTGTCTTTCCTTCTCCCTATCTCTCTCTTCTTTCTCTGCACTGTTGTCTTAAGTTGCCTTTCTTTCCTGTGCTGTTCTTGTATGAATTGTGCATATCCTACTTCTGACTAATTCTGTCAAATCTATCTCTGATTCATTGCTTTTCCTGTCCCTAAATTAGACATCACTTCCAAATATGACTACTTCCTCCTACAAAAGAACCTTACCTTCATTGTTAAGCATGTCAGTATTAAAGCCAGAAGGTTTAATGATGTGTCTTTCCAGGTATACCACATAGATACAGAAGGTCTTTGGATGTGATTCCTTGCAAGAGCAGCCATGTTACTGGATTAAACTTTCTGTACATTTTATGAATTTGTGGTAATAGATAACTTATCGTGAGTGTGGTAATAGATAATTTATGAGCCATTCACCTTGTTCTTGGTTTCAAAGCACCTCTTAACAATTGTGGAGTTCTGAACTTCAACTTTCGTATTCATATTCATTCATCATCTTCAATAGTTACATGAAAATACTGGATGTATGGTAGAGCATACTGAATTATTTCCTTTGACATACCTTCACCTTAGTGGCTGATGCTTTAATATAAAACTGTTCATTTTCTCTGCTAAAGCAATAGAGACTAGGAGATGTTTAGAGGTCTGAGACTTTACAATTTCTTCATTTTTCAGTTATTTCTCTGGTAATATTATCTATCTTTTATTTCATTGTATTTCTAACAATTTCTAAATTTAGTTTCAGTCTTGGACAAGCGATTAGTATCATGGTGTGTTAAACATTATTCTCTTAGAAATTTGCATGCAATACAATTATCACTTAGGTTATCAAGGAGTCAAACATGAAACTGAAGTTGTTAATTTTGAAGTACAGAATGACTTGAGAGTGAATTGAAAAGAAGAAGAATTTGTTGTAAGAACAAGAGATAATAGAAAGATAAAACACAGGGCTAAAATCAAAGATTATTATGTGTGTGTTTGAAGTTACAAAATAGTAAATTGGTTGATTAATTTTAAGATCTAGACAACACAACACTGTATTTTGCTATTTTCTACTTTGTTACTAGATTTTCTGCCTTGAGTCTCCTCCTGACCAGAGCAGAGCATTTAGCAGGGGATGGAATAATCTGCTGCTTTATTGCTCATTACAGAGCATCAGCTGCATCCTTGCTGAGAAGGATCCCTCAGGGAAGCGATTATTTTCCTGCTTATCACTTTCAATTTGCTGAATTCTGGTTCTGACTTCATATCAGTATTTTTAGTAATAGCCATCAAATTTAAATATAGATAAGCCAAAATATTTAAATTTGGGATCTTACTGATCCTCGAAGTTTAAATATACTGGTTATTCAGAAATTATTCAGATAATATAATTAACACCTTTAGCTTATTCTCCCCATCCCTCTTTGAGGTGGAGCAATATAATCACATGTAAGTAAACATTTGAATAGCTAAAAGAAAGCTTTGCTTTTACTTGTAGGTAACCCTTTTCAATTCTAATGAAGGATTCTGATAAACTCTTCATCCAATGCCTATTACGAGAATCATTGGCTTATACAAGGAAAGAAGTACTATGTTCAAATGAATACAGGTTCACAAGTGCCTTTATAACAGTGGAAAGCAGTAGTTGGTAGGATTGTGATTGGTCAGCCTGAGAAGGTCACATGTATTGGAAAACGAGGATTTTTAGTTTTGAAATGATGCTAAACAGAATGAAAGACATCATCTTCAGCAGACCCAGTACTATCCACCACATATATAACTATACACAAATGTATCTAAACTGAAATCCATATCTTAAACAAATAATTTAAAAAAATAATAAGAATATGAATAAACCAAAACACATAGGTATCTGATGAATGTGCAGTGAAGTCTTAGGAGCAGTAAATTTTTAGTCGAAAAACATCTGAAATACAAGTTCTGACACACAAAAATTTATATTGCATCATATATTAGTAATAATGCTCAATGAAATGACATTTGTATTTATAAAAATATATTAAATTTGATCTTTCAAAATAAAAATATTCCAATAAATATTTATGTATAAATAAATGTGTACATGACTTTAACTTATATGTAAACCTACCTATAAAAGTGCTCATGTGGGCCAGGATGACACATGTATTTTATATCTCTAACCCGAGAGTGAAAATCTAATGACCCTTTAGTAACAATCACCCTACCTGATCAGATCTCAATCTCTGATTATAGTTGAGGATAAAGAACCAGTATTATGTTCTCATGCCAATATTTGACTGAAAAGAGTATAACCTTACCTGAAAGAGTCCTGAGGACAAGCTACGACAGCTTCATAAACTTTATGAATAAAATGTTGATTGTAACATAGATAATGAAGTAAAGACTCATGTTATAAAGCTGATACCAAACAAATCTTTGAATGAATACGAAAGCTAACGAGTAAGGGAGATAAGATAGATCCCCACCACAGTAAATTTACATTAGAAAAAAAACAGAACAGGGAACTAGTGCACTGCAATCCAGAACAATAAAGATCATCTGCTTGTACCTCCTTAAACCTTTTGACACGAACTGAAAACTCCCACTATGAAAAAGATATCAAAATCCCAATATGCTGTATTGATACCAACCCCACCAATAATCTCATATTAATATCTGATTACATTAATGATTTCAGAAGTTTAATAGCTAACAATGTGTATCAACTTGTACAGCAGAAGAAAGTACCTCAAAACCATAAATACTGATATAGACATTTCATTTTATTCATAACCACAATAAGTCATAAGACAACTACTGAACAATACTTCCTTGTTTGCATATTTCATTGTCATGACCAGATTTCTAAAACATCTTAAAAAGTTTATATTTCTAGAATAGAATATCTTACCAGGAAGGCTATACATTGATTCCAGATCACATTATTAAAATTATTAAAATTATTTCACATTATATTTTGTTTCTTAAAATATATCCATACAATTATATATGAAGAGAGACTGGAGAAAGGATGAACAATAGCAAACTTTATTGGGAAAGAAATGTGTGTTGAAGATTTCATTTGACAGAAACTTTTGGTGGAGACCACTCTTGGTTTCAAAGGAAGTGACACAATTTTGATTATGAGAACAGCAATACTCTATGTAGAACAAGTAGGACAATATTAAATGTTTATTGCTTAGAGTATGATTTTAATTCTCTGTGATCATTTTTATTAAACTATACATCAATCAACATAAATGGAGTATGAAATTGCATGGTGTGCTTAACTAACCATTCATTTGACTCCATTAGAAGCTGGAGCAAAGCAGGGAAATTATGTGGTAACATAATCTTTCCAAAAAAAAATTGATTCTGTAAAATATGTTGTATATAAATTTCCTAGAACAAAATGCCCAGTCCTGAGAAGTTAGCTACATGTAGTTTCACCAGACATTCTGATGATTCTCTTGACTGAAACTATAACTTACACAAAGTCTGAAGTGATAGTATCCACATGGTGTTTGTCACTTTTCTTTGAAAAGAAATAGAATAAGAATGCTCTGAGTTGTTGAATATTGGGTGGGGATGCTTTATACATTCTTCTCAGTCTTTTCTCTCACCCCATCAATGAAGTCCTTGCAATTTTCTGTGAGTCAAGTTGTTGAGAGAACCAATTTGTATTGATATATAAGGAAACATGGGAATTGGCTCATGGGACTCTGGGAAATTCCTAGGGTCCACTGGGAATTTATCAGTGGGTTAATAAAGCCTGAGTCTGAATATTAATAGCATTAAAATTTGTTCTGCAAGCCTGAAGATTGCTGTTATACTTACACAAAGAATGATTACCCTTACTCTACCTTTATTTTCTGTTGAGAGGCACAGAAAGATTAAAAATATCCTCTTTCATTGGTGAGGTAAGTATTTCTAAATAACTCTGTTTATCAAATAATAGGATTATCTCTAATAATCAACTGTTCATAGATATAAAAATGTTTTATATATTTTATTGTAAAATTTTAGTTAGTCAAATTAACATATTGCATGCTAATTAAATCAAAACACTAATTCATTTATAGGAGAGGAAATGCCAAGCAGAAATGCCTAGATTTCTGGCAATTATTTTTATGAAAAAATAGTCACAAAATATGAAATTTGCTCTTCTGACTACCTACAATTTTATTAGACACTTCTTGTTCATATTTATGTGTGTGCACTATGATAGACACATCTGCTTTAGCCATCATATTCTATTACAATGGCTAGAAGGCATATAGCCACCTGGAGAACTATAATCTATAGTGGAGGTTGGAATCATTCAGAGGCATAAGTCAAAACACTGAGATAGTTGTTTATTCAATGTTGGAAACTTAGAAACAAAACAAATATGTCATTTCTGTTTGTGTTGCACTAAAAGGGAAAAGTCATCTGGTCAAGCCAACAATCTGTCTAGAAGAGTAACAAAAGATACAGTTTATTACAATTGCCTATGGTTACCCTACAGAGGTGGAGGAGTAAAGTCCCTTGTTGAAGACACCATGCACTTCACAAACAGGGCCTAGAAATCCATGTTTTAGAACTGACTTGAATTTGCTCTCCCTGAGGTCTAGCTTTTATGGTACCAAAAGACACCATTCAGATATCCAAAGGAGAGAAACTACCAGCAGTCTCATCCACTGTGGAGCCTACAAACCACATCAATACTAGTATGCCATGACAACTAAATGGATATAGTATCAACATGTATATCTTAGAGCTAACTATCAGCTCCAACTTAAGACCCCCTCAACAAGAAAAGACTATTCCCGGTACTGGAAACCTAGCCAACTACTCGGTAATAATAAAATCATGGTTTTTGGAGGAGAGTCTACAATGTGTAACTCATTAAACCAGCATAATTCCTAAGAAAGGAATCTGTAAACATTTGTCTTTATATCTATAGATAAGTATAGTTTTCACATCTCATGAGAAAATTTTTCTTTGCAACATAAAGAGATCTTTACCGAAAGCCAATCAAAATACAAAGCAGTAGAGCTCAGTCGCAAAGGAAACATCTACAAACAAGTCTACCTAAAACCTAGGAAACATTGCATAAGAGAGAAAAGGAAGAATATATGACACAAAAATCAAGAAGCTTTCTGTGAGTTTGTGTCTCCTAATAACATTAGAAGCTACACCCATAAAACCTCAACAATGTGACCACCCAAAAAGTATGCTGTGCAAGGATGATACCAATGAACATGCTAAGCTAGATGGGAAAAAAATCTATATGGCTTCCACCCTACATAATGAACTATACATACATGCATACAAAAACATCAATTAGTGAAAATGGAAGCCATGAATTTGAAGGAGAGTAAGGAGTGACATAGGAGAAAGTTTGATGGAAGGAAAGAGAAGGGAGAAATTTTATGATTAAATTATAATCTCAAAAAATAAAAATAAAGAGCATTAGTTCAATGGGAATGGGATGGTAGGAATGGAAGTGAACATTTTCTGTAAGGGCCTACGAGACTCAGTAACAGCAGTGCTCAAGATGGGGTCTCTCATACACTAATATTTAATGAGCTTTAGTGTGCTATTTAACTTGTTTCAGCAAAAGATTTCTATAGTCTGGTGCTTTGATACTCTAAAAAGTAAACAGGTTTCCTTCAGAATCAAATATAGCTCTGTCACTAATTTAGAGTCTGGTCACATTACCCAAGAGCTTTGTGCTTATTTATCTTTTTCCTTCATGGCCCATGATCCCTGGGATGTCTTGTCTCATTAGTATCTTTACCCTTCGATAGTGGGCTTGGCACCTGGGAAGTAAGCACTAAATGCTTGTTGAATAAAGAATAAAGAAACATCAGTGAAGAAGGAAAAGAAGACAGAGGGAGATCAAAGCAGAGCTAAGGCAAAACCAAGCCAGCTGCTTATATGCCAAGAGACTTCCTTCCCTCACAGATTTCATAATTGGGGCTCCTGCATTGCCTAGAATATTTGTTCTTTTCTTTGATGTTATAGTAAAAAGAAGAATTTTGGTTTAACCACATTTAATAATTTATTGTATGATAAATGTCTAAATTTTCTTTAACTTGCTAATTTATGTCATATAAAAATTTTAAAATGCAAGGTGAGCCAGATTAATTCATGTTTGATGACCCTTCAAACACAAAACAAATAATAATAAAATATTTATGGTTCAATGAGCTTTTAGACATAATATAATTTTGATAACTAAAGAAGGACAATGAAAGCAAACTGAAAATAATAGCTGATAATTCAATAGTAATGTTCTATAATCAAGCATCTATGAAGGTGTGGTATCAGAAACAGATGGTGTTTGGTGCTTGATTTTGGTATTCTTTGCAATTCTCTATGCCTTCTAGACATTTACAATTAATCTTGCATAAAAATCTTCAGTATTAATATATTTATAACAAGTTTAATTTTATGTGATTTTTATGGCCACAGAATTGGATTTGTAAGAAGTCTTAAGAAAATGTGGATAAATTTTCAAAGCTTAAGGTTAAGACTTTGACTATACAAAATACAGATGCTTTTCAACATGAATAATGCATTTGAACTTCCTGATTTCCCATCAAAATGTGGTAACATTGTAGGTTAAAATGACTTACCTTCCAAATATTACTTAGAACACAGTATGCTATAGAGCTCACATTGTTATCTCTGTAATCACCTGGCTGCCTGGGAGGTGCAGCTCTCTGCTTCTCCTCCACACTGCCAGAGTACATGTCATTACCTACACAGACACAGAGTTCCTGCCACTGACTACCTACTATTGCTGTAGTGGAGTAATGCATATCATTGACTAGGGAACAAATCAAAACTAAAAGTATGTTTTGTTTTGTCTTTTTTTTATCTTAACAGGAATGTCTTCTCATCATGTTAGAGTCAATTGGAAATAGATCTACCTGAAGACCCAGCTATACCACTCTTGGGCATATACCCAAAAGATGCCCCACCATGCCACAGAGAAATGGACTGCTTTATGTTCATAGTGGTCTTCTCTGTGATAACCAGAAGTTGGAAACAACCTGGATGTCCCACAATGGAAGAATGGATAAAGAAAATTTGGTTCATTTACACAATGGAATACTATTCAGCTATTAAGATGAGGACATTATGAGTTTTGCAGACAAATTCATGGAACTAGAAAGTATCATCTTAAGTGAGGTATCTCAGACTCAAAAGGACATACATGGTATGTACTCACTAATAAATGGATATTAGCCAAAAGTACAGAATACCTAGAATAAAATCCACAGAACTCAAGGTTAACAAGCAGAAGTGCCCAAGTGAGGATGCTTCCATCCCACTTGAAGGTAAAAGAAAACAATCATGGAAGGCAGAGGCAGTCAAAGTTTCCAAAAAAAAAAAAAAAATCTTATACCAAGGACTGTCTACAGAAGTTGGTATAAAAAAATAGGAGTGAGTGCTTCCTAAGAAGATGAGAAGTGGGAGAGTTGAGAGGGCCAAGGGAAAGACTGAAGATGGGGCCCACTTATTGTTACTCTGTGTGGCATTCACAAGGACATAGTAGATGAAAAGATTGTTTCATCCTATATTGACAGGTAGAAAGCAGGGTGAGTAAACTACTCAGCCACAGATACTTCAGAGGGTGGAACTGAAGATCTAGAAGAATGCTTTTGACTTGAATTCTAGCTTTAAAAAACATCAGCAATTATATTGCTAGATCTAAAATTTTATGCAGAACAGGGACTTGTCATTTTCCTTTATGATGAGAAGCTGTGGTGAGCTGCCTGTTGGCAGAAAACAAGTCTTGTATTTAGTTTCAGGGATCTGCAAGGGACTCACAGCAAGCATTTCATCCACTGTGATTTAGACTACTCAAGTGGCCATATTTTGAATTTTGAAACTTTTTTAAAGGAAGTTTGTGAATGTGAAAAAAACATTTACACCAGGGAGTGATAGTAACTGCTTTGGATCATAAAGTAACTACAACCTGGTGAATTCTAAGTTGCTCAAAATTCCCAAAGCTTGATGAACATGTCACATAGAATCCAAGGGAACAACTATGACTTACTCTAATGATTCAGGGGAAGTATCTGGTAAATTCCAACAATTTTATAGATATAAAGTCCCCATAAATAAGTTTTTTTGGTTAATCTAAAGAATGATATTAGATTGAGTTATATTAAATCTTGGAAAATCCTTTATAGCAGGAGACTTTTGAAACAGTGGAATCTATCTTCTCCTGAAAGAGCCAAGTTATTATGTCACAGATTTGCATCTGGGGAATTGCAAGCTATCTGGATGAGCAGTGCTTTCCTTTCCTTAAACCTCAAGCTTTGACAAGTGCCGAAACCACATTTAAAATCATTGGCCCTGCTTATCCTGCTGCTTTTGCTTTCTCAGGAGCTGAGCAAAGAGAACAGACATCTTGCATTCATACTTCTAACCAAGTATAAGAAACAAATGTTTCCTATTAAGATGTTTTAACAATCTGTCAATATGGAGATATGAAATTGTCACATATATACCTTGACTACAATTATGAGAAGAAAACCATGAAATATAGTCTATAAACTGATGCATTCAAATAACACACAGTTATAGATTTATATAAGAAACATATTCAGAAATAAAAGAGTAATGAAATACAGGTATTTGCTAAAATTTTGATTTAGAATGAAAAGTAAAAAAGAAATCTCTACAAACTCTAAATATTAAAAATTTTTCTTTACATTATATCCGGAATAGGACAAGGTTTAGAGTCATAGAGTGTACTATCCTGAATCTCTGCAAGAGATTGTAGAAATGAAAGAACAATACCTAAGTGATTTAAAGTTTTTTTCATGGACTGAAGAAAATACTCTAAAATTGTGGTGATGTCTGCACAGTGCTGGAAAAATAGAGAAACAATGACAACAACAAAAATAGAAAACATTAAACTCTTCAATCTGAGTAAAATATATGTAAAGCAATTTCTTTTATATTTTTAAAATTCCATGTACGTATAAAGTGATTTCATTAAAGTTGTGAAACAATCTACATAGACAATGCTTAGCCTGGAGCTAGATAGACATTCAGCTCTTCGGTTTCTCTCTGCTTTTGTTTCCTGTCTCTAGCATCTGGAAGTCTTTCACATATCTGGCTACCACATTCATCTCTAGAGTAGTGGCTCTCCATTTTCCTAAAGCCATGACTCTTTAATACAACACATTTCCTTATGTTGTATGACCCCTAACCATAAAATTATGTTTTTAACTACTCCATAACTGTAATTTTGCTGCTGTTATGAATCATAATGCAAACATCTCTACAGGTTGTCTGATAAATGATACCGAGGGACTCTAGACCTACAGATTGGTAAAAGTTGCTCTAGAGTAATAGAAATTTTTTTTTCTCTCCACTCATGAAGTAAACTTTCTATTGCTAGTTCTAATCAATCTACTACATTTCATGAAGGATTATTCTAGAATAGTCTACTTGTTATTTGATTAAAGTATGAACAAATGGAAAAATGTGGGTGGAACAGGTGAGAAAAATGAGCTTTGAGTCTAAAGAGAAAAAGTACAAGTTGGGAACAGGTCTGAAACATTGTAAGGATAGAAAGGACACAACTGAAGAAGTCACACTGGTGGCTTTAATTTTTTTCTGAAATATTAGACCCACTTTGTTATGAGAGGTGGAAGATGTTAGGAGCAAGACTGAGCATACAAGATGGATCCTGCCCTCAGCTAAAGGAGAGAAGGCTGATTGTATACACACAGGTTCTCCGTGCACAGCTATTGCTGTCCTCTAGGCCCTCTCCAGGATCTCTGCTTTTACTTATCTGTTGCAATTTAGGTTCTAGAACAATTGCTTCCCAGGGCTGCTTAAAAACCACCTCTGTCCCTCAGTGCCCTGAACGTCATAAAGCCAGGCCTGATGTTGGGGGTATACAAATTGGAGGCTAAGCATTTACTTTCCTAATTTTTTTTTCATCATGTGTATCCAATATTTAAAATCTATAGTTACTTAACTGCTGGCTTGTATCTTCCTTTATTCCTCCTTTTGTATTTTGAGACAAGATCACACTATATATTCAAGCCTGGTGGAGAATTCAAAAAAAGCCCATAGTGGCCTCCAACTCAGGACAATCCTCCTTCCTCTGCTTCCTCAGTGCTAGTGTCAAAGATACATACTATTATACCAGCTTCCTGATTTTAATATATCAAAATCAGAATTTATTTTCAGGTTTTAGTTGTGATTGCCACACAAACGACAAGAAGCATTACTTCAGACTTTATAAATTAAATGTACTCCACTTGATATACAAAACATAACTGGTACATTCGTTTGTAGTGATACTTTGACACATGCGTACAATATGTAATATTTAAACTGTGCTAAACACACACACATACACACACGCGCACACACACACACACACACACACACACACACATACATATCCTCAAATATTTATCATTTCTTTACAGTCTAAACTTTCAGAATTTCTTCTAGTCTTTGAAATACCCAACACACAATGTTTAGCTATGACAAGTAACAGGATAATCTCTCAACACTATTTTTCTGTTCTCTGATAACTCATCATTCTACTGTAAGTTCCTATAATATCAATATTTTCATATTTTTAAATATAAGTGAACATTGATACAAACACAGCCTATTTAATTAATTATTCTGTGAAAACTGGATGTCTACGTGTATGGGAGTGAAACTAGACCCACATGGATCAGCTTGCAGAAAAAGGAAAAGCAAACAAACAAATAAACCTTCAAAATTAATCTGATATCATAAAGTAAGAAACACTGAAACTGTTAAAGGAAAATGGGAAATAACCTCAAAATATAGGCATAGGCAAGGTCTTTCTGATGTCTCTAATAAATAGCAGAGAAGAAATCTCCCAAATTTATATATGGAATTACATAAAAATGAAAAGGTTTGACACTTTCTCTGTATATTGGGCTCCTCTTTAGGCAATCTTCAAGAATTTTCAACATCGAGTTTCCTTTCCCTGAAGTTTTTACCTCTGCACACTATGTATTATTTCTTTGCTGTGTTCCACCGGATGGCTTAAGACCATGTTAGAGATAAATCTGCCTTCACTCTTCATGACACAGTTAACATCAGGAAAGAACTTCTAAACAGTACATCAAAGCTCATCGGGAGTTTTGTGACTAAGTCTCTTCTGCCAATAGTGCTGATGGCCATCCCACACCTTTTTCTCCAACCAACAGTTAATCCTTATTAATCAAAGGAAAACAGCAGACCAGATGAAAAATTGAACCAAAAAAAAAAAAAAAAAAAAAAAACGAAAAGTAAAGTTACTTTTGAAACATGTGGTACTGAGCAAAAACAAGACTATGGGTGGGCAGGGACTTCAGCTCAGTTTGATAGACCGAGATCAGAGCCAGGCTCATCAGCTAAGTATTTCAATGAAGACGCTGTATCAGCACACCAGCCTCCATGGTATTCAGAGGAAGACAATGATTTTTGAAACTTATTCTTCATTTAAGGTTTTAGAGATTGACTGAGTTGGTTGGGCTTAGATGGGTAATTCTGCTTCATGAGGTGTGTTCAGAACCTACAGGTGCATTCCATTCAACTCCTGGTGGTTATATCAGAGTCATGATATCAGAGAGAAGCTTTCCTTTTTTTATCGGTTACTTTTATTTATTTACATTTTAAATGTTGTCCCCCCTTCCCGATTCCGATTCCCCTCTGCAAACACCCCTATCCTGTCCTCTCTCCTCCTGCTTCTATGAAGGTGCTCCTCCACTCACTCACTCACTCACTCACTCACTCACTCACTCACTCACTCAC